>CABFVZ010002185.1:1557-23962 GCA_902151445.1 Timema monikensis
GTGCTTGGGTTAAATATTGACAAAAAAAAAAAACCAGGGCCTTTCACCCACGGAGCTACTAAACTAAGATTCAAAAGTGACTCGTGTGAAACCTAAATTACCAACCAGTAGCTTGAGCGACATCGTTTATATATTTTAATAACGGTCCGTTCACAAGGATACCGTTTTATAACTGGCTTACGAGTCCGTGATTAATCATTAGTAAATTAAATCAATTTAACAAGAGACATTACATAAAGTCATGTCAAGATTTGAGAAGCACATACAACAATCATTGTATTTTATTGTATTTAATGGTAGCCATATTAAGGAAATAGTATTTTAAGAATTATAGCTATGTAGAAAATTGTTAAACTTTTGTTGCTAATTTAAGTTTAATTTGAAGCATTTAGTAGTTGAAATAGTAAATATATAGTGTTATTAAATGTGTCAACACCTTCTGCCCCATCCTGTATAAGGAAAGTATTTTAATCTTAGATCTTTTTAAACCTGAATATTCTGCCTGTATTGCTGCCAGTCTATATACCTGGGGCTAAAACCAAAACGGTTAGACCTCGTTTGGACCTATTTTAGATCCAGGAGATAACGTGATTTAAATTCTAACTTTAAAATTAAAGTTTGTTTACTGACCATTGATTTTTGAAAATTTTAAATGTTTCCACGATGGATCAGTGATTTTGTTTGAAACGTATATATAAAAATAGTTTGGTATAATTTAGTTTTAATTATTTTTTTTTAATTCCATACTATAAAAGACTATAATAATATATAGCCTACACTAGATTAGGAATATGTTTCATATTGCTATTTATTATTTTTATATATTTTATCTTTAGCACCCCGTTTTACTAACCGTTCGGGTTATCCTCTTTTGTACTAATTATGCTAATGGTTTTATGAATGAATTAGGTTAAATTTAGAATAAGAGTACCGGAATTTCCGTGGAGGTAGAGTTAAAAACCATTTTAGCAAAACCAACCTCAGTACAATCCAACCTAGATTCGAACCTCGATCTCCCTGTCATAGGCAGTCTAGTCTATTGCTAGAGTAGCGCGTTAGACCATGCGGCCACCGAAGCGGGTTTGTTTTACTTAATTAAATTAACAAACAAAATTGATCTCATACTTAGATGCATTGACAGTGAAAATAATATCTATCAAAATATTAATGATTTTACCAACATAATATATTCGTATTTTAAAATATTATAAAATTTAATTATATTGTGCTCCGCTTATATAACATTTTTTTTTTGTTCTTCCCTTTCTTTCATTCATGCCATTGTTAGAAGTAGAACAATAAATTAAACTTACTTTTAGATTATTATTTTTAAATGTATAGTTTATAAAATAATGTATCACAATGAAAGAGAAATGTTAAGAGACTTTTTTTTAAATCATACCGTTCATAAAAATAAAATTGTATGACGTCTTTCTCAGCTTTACAATGGAAAGCTCCAAATGGCCTGCGTGTTGTTTGTATAGCTGGCTGCTATCAGTAACGTTACTTGAAACGAGACGAAAAATCCTTGTTACTTTGAAAAGTAATTTGCTGAGTGACTTGAATAAAGGACACAAAGATGTGTGTTCCCATACTTCACCAACACATACGTAGGAACAAGTTACAAGGGGTGTCCCAACAAGAAATGGAACTAGTGTTCACGGTCTACCGTACCACTCACGTTCTATACTGGATTGCTTCTGACGGGGATATAGGCGTTCGAATCCCGGTCGTATTTATAGAGGTGTTTTTTTTACTTAAATAGTTCCTTATCCTCCTCCTCAAAGCAAATGTCTACACGTTCGTGTTATTCGCATATCTATTAATTAGCTTAAGGGATGACGAAGGTTGAATTTACAGGAAGTGTACACGCTTTTGCGTAGAGAGAGAGTGGAAAACCATTTCGGGGTAAAAAACTTTCAATACACCCGACTGGGATTTGAACCCCACTCTCTTCATCACGAGACTGACGCCTTAGACCACCTTATGCAGCCACCGAAGCAAGTGACACCCTTAGGTAAATGATTACAATAATCCTAATTAAATAGGTGGGGATGGTAAGAGGGAGATAATCCAGATTATTAAAAGTTCAGGTTAACAAATATGGCTGATAAAAAAAATTAACATTCAGTCACCCGTTTTGGTGAACGCATGGTCTAACGCGCTACTATCGCAATAGACTAGACTACCGATGACGGGGAGATCGAGTATCAGTCAGAAGTACTGAAGGTGGCTTTTCCCAAAACGGTTTTCCCCCCCTCTCCCTCCACGCAAATGCGGGTACACTTAATCTAAATATAACCTTCTTAATTCCTAAAAACCACTGGTATAATTAGTACATAAGCGTATAATCTGAACGGGTAGTAAGACGCGGGAGTTAAAACATAATAATATCATAGTTGCATCACTTTACCTCTCCATATCGTCCATCCCCTCTCCTCTACCAACCTAATACACCCCTTTCCCCTCTCCCTCACTTCATCCAAGACTTAGATTTTAATTGCAACAGACTCTCCAGGGGGCAGGGAGGGGAGGGGGGGGCGCGATGCTCGTTTGTCAATCTTGTTAGGAAAGGTCTTCCTTCCTTCCCCTCGTCGAGTTGAGAGCGGAGAGTAATTGACTCTCTCATGCACAAAACACCACCAACCCGAGTTACGTTCTGCTGCCGACCCCCGTTTGTGTCGTTTTAACTCCTTCAGCTAGAGTTTCAAAATAAATGAATTATCCGTGGTATTTAAACGTTTTGCTTTACAAAATGGCGGGGACGATTTAACTCGACTACGCAAATTGGTGAATACTAATAAATAATTTATAAGCAAAATGAATGTGGGGAATGCCAGGCCTCCACCGTGGTTCGGATCCCACGTTAAACTGTAGGTCCTCCATTTCATCTCACAATCACCCTACCATTACACATTAGCGTAAGTGCGTATAACCCGAACGGGTAGTAAGACGCGGTGCTAATAATAATAATAATAATATAAGCAAAAGCTTATATATAGTGTTCGTAACCGAAATAAAACGTACCACGTGGTGGTATTTTATGTCTCCTTAATTTACCTGGTCACTTGATATGTCAGGTCGGAAATTATCATATAAATTTATCCCGATCTTACTTAATGAGACCCCACCTCAGTGGCGTAGTTAGCTAACGCGATAGTTTCGTGTTGAGCTAACCTGCCGAGGACGGGAGAGATCGAGATTCAAATCTTACTCGAGGGAACTGGGGGGGTGGTTTTGCCTAAATAGTTTTCCGCTCTCTCTCTCTCTCTCTACCCCACAAATGCGGGTTCACTTTCTCTATATTCAACCTTCCCAATTCCTAAACCATTAGCGTAAACTAGTACTTAAGCGTCTAAATACGAACGGGTAGTAAGACGTGGTGGTAAGTATTATTACTTATTGATCTGTACATATATAGCAATGTAACAAATAGCAGAAATTCTGAGAGTAGTTAAAAAAAATTGTCATGGATTAAAACAAAATAATTAATATGTTTAAGGCCTTTTAAAGACGATGTGACTTGTCCGGCACGGCCCCGTGCATACTAAAAGGTCACGCCGTCGAACAAACGGCGTAATCGTTAAAAGCCACGACGTGGCTCTACGCTGTTTTCCCCCTACTATTTGCCACAAGGAACACTTCTAACAGTAACGAGAGAAATGGTTGACTGTGTACTATTTGACTATTTTTTTTTTTTTATTTAGCACTGCGTCTTACTACTACGTTCGTGTTATACCCTTAAATACTAATTACGCTATTGGTTTAGGAATTGAGAATGTTAAATTTAGAGGAAATGAACCTGTATTTGCGTGGAGTTAAAATTGGAAAACCCTTTAGGGAAAACCACACCCAGTTCACCCGACCGAGATTCGAACCTCGATCTCCCCGTCCTCGGCAGTCGAGCTCAACACGACTAGCGCATTAGCTAACTACGCCATCAAGGTGGGTATATTCGACTATTAGAAATAAAAAGGGTTAACATGTTAGGAAGTGGGTTCATCCCTTTAAATCTTTGAAGATCAGTTCCTAGAAGTCCGGGTTCAATTCCTTGAACACTTCCTTCCATGTTCCTGTAATTTCCGTTCGTAACTATTTTACTCTTCTAAGCTTTCCTAAGATCTGGTATATTTGACACAAGGACACAGACAAATAATATACCCAGACACTCGACCTCCAGGTTAAAATGGTTGCGCTCCTTTTGGCAGCTTGAGTTCTCCACCACTGGGATCGCTGCGATTAGTCCTATCATCTCCCAGCAGCGACACTAGCGAAGCCCAGTGTTGAAGGACTCAAGCTGACAAAAAGAGAGCAGTGAAACCTCCGTAAGGTTGAGAATCTGTTTCTTACTTGTCTGTGCACTAGGGCTATAAATAGCTCTACATCTACCTAACAGCCCCCCATCATCCACAAACCAAAACAGATTTTAAAATGCACAAAGAATACATGATACTTCTGCAGCACACTCTATTACGTTACCCACGTTGAAATGAAATTTATTTATTTATTTACACTATTTATTCCGATTCCTAGCGTGTAGCTCAGGATCTAGATCTACATCTTGAATTAAAATCGCTTTTTTTTTTGCTAAGTTCTTTTTTTTTAATACAATAATAAATTTAGAATAAACACCTAAATCTAAAAGTCCTATTTGTCCTTCTTTCCTATACCTAACCTACAAGTTGGTCCACCCCGGGTGTATTACGCCCCTGGTACCCTGCCCCACTGGGGGTCCCACCGCACTCTGGATCTAGTAGTCCCCAGATCGGTGAGATCCCCACCACCTGAAGTGAGGGCGCCCTACCTTGAACTGAACCGTGGAGGCTCTGCCATCCGGACAGTGGAGAGTTGGTAAGCCTGAACACGCATGTTTAACTCCGCGTACACTTCAAGCCATGCGCGGCGAGTCGCCACACCGGTTTGAAATGGCCGCCGTGGGGACAACGTGATGGCGTGGTTCGATGAGTGAGAGGTCATCCAAAAACACCCGTGGATATTTCTAAGCACGGCACCGCGCGGCAAAATGTCGTTCGTATTCGTCTGAAAGCGTCCTTAAACTCTACCCTCCTCATCATCCCTTCCCCCATTAGTGTAATCAAATGCGGATTAATCCAAAAACATACTGAATGTAAATTCTGTACAAACACAACAGTATTATTGTAATGACAACAACTAAAGTCCCTCAATAAGCTCAAAAGATAAAGTTGTGAAAGAACGGGAATGAGGTAGAAAGAGGGTGGTGGGGGGAGAGGGGGGGCAGCAAGGATTAAAATACACAATGGTTTAATGCATTTCCTTGTGAAATAAGTAAACTTAGAATTGACACATAAAGTGATGTACCCAAAATGGAAACATTTAAGAATAAGCACCTTAAATGTGCTTGAACGGGGATTCAAAACCCCGGCCTCCTCATCACTCCGGCAAATATAACGCCAAATAAACACGATGAACGTCGTAAAACCCCATCTACAGACTCGGTATCCGTAAAGGTGCGTAGTAATCCGCAAGAGATCGACCCAACACTACATGAGGATAAATCTAAAAGATGAGCTATGGGAAAAGATTGCTATTGCACTGAATTACTCGAACGGTAAGTGTGATATTCTAGATGTTTGTAGTTAGTGAAATTAAGCTACAGTAGTTTGTATAACCTATTAAAGGAATTAGATGTTACTAGACACTGTGCATAGAATAAATTACAATTTTCATCTTCATATTTTTTTTTTACTAAGAGAGTAGAGTAAAATTAAATTATTTAATTGAGAGTCATACTCGGAAACTAAATCTATCAAAAGTTCCTCTAATTCACACGCCATATCACGTCTTGTATCACTGGGTGAAAGCTTCCTGACTCGGTGACTTGCAAAAACATATTCCTGTGATAATCCTGCCCTCTGCCAGGACTGTCTTCAATGTGCGGTGACTTGCAAAAACATATTCCTGTGCTAAACCCTCTGCCATGACTGTCTTCAATGTGCGGTGCCTTGCAAAAACATATTCCTGTGCTAAACCCTCTGCTAGGACTGTCTTCAATGTGCGGTGCCTTGCAAAAACATATCCCTGTGCTAATCCTGCCCTCTGCCTTTGATGTGCCTGCCCTGCGTCCAATGTGCGGCAGGCCTAACAGAGTGCACTGTCTACAGTTAATTCCTTAGTCCTTATCACTTTGTAGAAGTTGACTCAACTATAACTTTCTAAGGACTACCAATCACAGCAAAATAAACATTCATGCGCATATAAATGAAAGTACCAATGGTATTTTCATAGCATTTACACTAACCAGTTCATGTTTTAAATATATTTCTTCTGATTGCACTTAAAACTAGCTTTAAAATATAGCCTATCCTGAACTTTTTATATCAAACAAATATTGTATTGTTACTTATGTTAATATCATTCGGTTGTGTTATTATTAGCACCGCGTCTTACTACCCGTTCGGGTTATACGCACTTACGCTAATGTGTAATGGTAGGGTGATTGTGAGATGAAATGAAGAACCTACAGTTTAACGTGGAATCCGAACCACGGTGGAGGCCTGGCATTCCTCGCATTCACAAGTTGTGATTAATACACATCTTTTCAGAGGTGAAGGAAGGGTTTGGTAATCAGATAAATCTGTGCCGGGACCGAGTATTGAACCCCGGACCCCAGCACAGAAGTCCGACACCTTACCCCTAGACCATCAGGTCGCCCACCATTCGGTTGTGATATCGGCTACTTCCCAGATGACGTCTGTTGCCACACAGCTCTAGAAAATTATCTTCTAGAGAGTTTAAATGGACGTCGCTTCAAACTTCCTCATTGGTTGGCACGATCACGTGATTACGGATAAGGATACGGACTGTGTAGACGTGATTTCCGTTCCTAAGGACTCAAGAACCATAAGGATGCGATGCTCAAGGACTCTGTAAGATGGCTCTTTAAGACTTTGACAGTATATTACATTCCCTGTCGTTCCAATAAAAAGTGACTACCTGCCAAAACACATCAAGAAGTTTACTAGGGAGGTTTTATAGTGTCAACGTATGGGCGCGTACATCTTATGACCCCCCCACGGCCATATTAGGTAATTGCATACGAGGGTTAATTGGCCGATGTTGGTCCTACATCACCGCTGGCAATGACCAGTGGTGGTCGGTGAGGAAATAAACCGGGGAGAGTGGAAAAGCGAGGAGATGGAGGCGGTTTAGAAGGTTTATGCACCTAGCGACACCGAACCGCACTCAATGCTAAGAGTCGTGTTGCGATAAACTTACCCTCTCCCTCTCCTTACCCCTCCTTCATAGGGTTTGGTAGGACAATAAAGAAGACTTGGGGAACTGTTTTTCTATATAGGAGGGACCATTCTTACTATTACACCACTCACAATGTAATTCAACATCCATAGCGGCCTTTTTACTCCGCCTTTAAAAATTACATTTATATGATTTTTTTTAATAGATATTTTATTCTGTAATAGTAAAATAGAAAGAATAAAAAGATATTGTGTTTACTGTTTATGTCTATTAAAATGTGAACTATTTGTATCTACAAAAACTTTTAAAATGATATATGAATATAGACTAAACAAGAGAAACCATTTACACAAACTAAAACATCTATAGGACTTTTTTTTTCAACTTTTCAAGCCCTCTCTTTTTGGTTCAAGGGTACTTACAGAATTTGAAAACAGAAATCAAGATGTTATTCGATCGTAAAACGATAATGATTTATATTTATTTGGATCCTGGAGTATATTAAACTGAACTAAATGCGTTCAAACTTGTTCAAAAATTAAATAAATGTATTATTTTTATCTTATTGCAAAAAAAAAAACTCGATGTAGAAATAGTGATCTCCAACAAAATTATCTATGTATTTTTATTATTTATATTATTTTCCTGATCTGGGCCGTGATCAAAGAAAAGGTGTCTAAACTTGTCCAAAAAATCCGAAACAATGTAATTGATTTAAAAAAAATATGTTTCTTTGATAATAAACTCTAATTCCATTTCAAACAAACACAATGTATTTATAATATACTTTCTTTGGATGCCATTAATATATCATGACTTTTTTCTCAACATTATGTCTCACGGATATTTACTAATTACGTTGATACGTCAAAGATGAGGAAGGTTGAATTCAAAGGGAGTGTACACGCATTCATATGGAAGGAGAGTGGAAAACCGTTTAAGGGAAACCCCCCTCAGTACACCCAACAGAGATTCGAACCTCAAACCTCCCGTTATAGACCGTCTAGCCCACTGCGAGAGTAGCGCATTAGACCACGCGGCCACCGAAGCGGGTTGCTGTCTTTACTGCTTGATAAATATTTTCATTAGAAAATTTCCTGATCCGATAGGTGACATGTAGGTCATATATGAAGGTAAGGTGGGGTAGTCCACGTGTGCATCTAACGCTTATTAAGTGGTCCACTATTGGGAAAAATTTGATAAACACTTATCTAGGGGATACGTGATTAGGAAGAGACCTGTTGGCACTCACCTGGAACGTAAAGAAAAGTACACCAGAGTCGTGACCATAAGTCATTCGATTATCCGGCTTAGATTTGGCTGGAAACAGAAGCTGTGTCAAGGGAGGTGTAGATAGCAACACTGTTTTGATTTGGTTGGAAACAGAATCTGTGTCAAGGGAGGTGTAGATAGCAGCACTGTTTTGATTTGGTTGGAAACAGAATCTGTGTCAAGGGAGGTGTAGATAGCAGCACTGTTTTGATTTGCTGGAAATAGAAGCTGTGTCAAGAGAGGTGTAGATAACAGCACTGTTTTGATTTGGCTGGAAACAGAAGCTGTGTCAAGGGAGGTGTAGATAGCAGCACTGTTTTGATTTGCTGGAAACAGAAGCTGTGTCAAGGGAGGTGTAGATTGCAACACTGTTTTGATTTGGCTGGAAACAGAATCTGTGTCAAAGGAGGTGTAGATAGCAGCACTGTTTTGATTTGGCTGGAAATAGAAGCTGTGTCGAGGGAGGTGTAGATAGCAGCACTGTTTTGATTAGGTTGGAAACAGAATCTGTGTCAAGGGAGGTGTAGATAGCAGCACTGTTTTGATTTGGTTGGAAACAGAATCTGTGTCAAGGGAGGTGAGCTGGAAACAGAATCTGTGTCAAGGGAGGTGTAGATAGCAGCACTGTTTTGATTTGGCTGGAAACAGAATCTGTGTCAAGGGAGGTGTGTGCGAAGAGTAGCTACATGAAGCAAACCCATACTGAAAATTATTTCAAACTCTGATTCAATATTATCCGGCCTGGAATAATACTACTTTAGGCCGGATAATCGCGACTTTAGTGTATACCAAAATGTGTGATTTCCATTTGTCTTGAATAGGATATAAAAAACGCAGTGAAGCCAATTCATGTATTTCGGTTTAGGATTTGGCCTTTCCTTTCATAGCTGAGCAATGGGCCATTCCGGTTGGTACCAAACTCTGTCAAATTATCTTTGTGTGTGTGTGTTTTTTTTTGTGGGTATATCCATGTTAAGGCGTAATTAGTAACATTGACACCTACTCCCCTGGATCAAAGAGCTAATTTTGAACAAGTGATAAAGAAAATCATGTTGAGGAAAGTGGGAGGGAACCAAGTGGTAAAATAAGTTTATTCCTTTCATCATCAGTTAAGACTTTACTGGCACGTTTTGCCTTTGCTACCTTGAGACACCCCACTAAGAAAGTGAGAACATCAAAAGAATTTTCTCCAACACCCTAACTCCTCCGACCTTCCCTTAAAAAAAATCTCAAGGGATATTGAGGGGAAGGGAGCTTTGGAGATACATTCGCACGTTCAAATCACTACATCTGTCTACTGAGAATTCTTCCAAGGACCGGATTGGAATATCTAGTAATTTATCACCCACCGCTGCTGTAATTGAAAAGTTGAAAAAAAAAAAACTTTCCACCTTCGTACTTTTAAGAACAACTTTCTGAGAGCAAATAGTAATGACATGACTTCTTCTCAGAAGTGTTTTATTTTTTATTCACGTGAGGTAATGAATAATCATGAACGTAAGCTTCAAGATGGTTGAAAATATTTCAAAAGATCAAGTTATTTTTAAGTGTCATGGTTTCACATCGAGGTTGTGAACTCTGGTTTAACTGGAGTTATGCCCTCCTCAAACCAAGTCTTTTAACATTATATTATCTTTGTTTTGTTTGCTATACTACCACCAGTTTATTTTTAAACAAAGCCTACTTCTTTTTTTTTTAATTCTAAGTTCTGTCTTTGGAAGACATAAAATATTTGCACCTATAACTATTGACTTTTTTTAAACATTTGTTTCGTAAAGCTAATTTTCTCTCTAGGGAAAGAATATATAAGTTATTGATAATTTTAAAACCAATATTGGTGAGAGACGTGCACAAAAAATTGTTGTGTATTCTGATAGATATTTGTTAGTTGAAAAATGGCCCCACGGACGAGGGAATCGAACCTGTCGTCTCATGTTCATGGTGATTCTTTATTCTTATTTAAGGTGGGATGGAAGGGGATGCGAAAAAAGTCCAGTGTTTTTGCAGTTTTTATGGCAAACATTTGTTTGGCTTTATTAAATAAAATATAGCTCCTGTACAAACATAAGAGTTTAATTTTCATCCCGTGTTCATGAATATCTGTCATGAACATAGCGGCATTATCTAACAAATTTTCTAAATGAACATAAAAAAATCGCCACTAAATTCCAGATTACCCAGGACCAGTATTCAATAAATTTTGAGGTCAATATCTGAACAAAATTAAATTCAATGTTTGTACTGGAGCAATATTTTATTTAGTTTGGTCCAAAAAAATGTTTCCATGCAAATTTAAAGGCTGAGTATTTTATGGATGTGTGGAAATCACTCGTAATCATTATAATAAAGGAATTGAAGTTTTTAAGGTTTAAGAAAACAAATTATAATAAATACAAGGTCTCTTCTTAATAAACAGCCTCTTAACATATTTCCGTACGTTTAAACCAACCGCAACGTTAACATAACTAACAAAAAAAAACCAACGTCTTGATTAGTTTCTCAACGCGCCCAGCGTCTTACTACTCGTCCGGTACATCCACATAGGCCTACCAGAATGGGGTAGAATCAGAATAGGATCTACACTATAAGCCCACTAGGCACGGGCCTAGAGGCGGCGGCTTTAGAGGGCAGCACATTTTGGATGACATTATTATTATTATTATTATTATAAAATTTGTATTTCAATAATTACGTTTAAAAATCATCGACTAACGTTATCGAAATAGTTCAAGTTAAGGTTAGAACGACAATATTTATTTTCAGATAACTGTATTTTGCAATAGCTTTGTAACTGACAGTCAGTTTCCCTTTCTTCATAATGATAACTCAAGCTACTTTAGGAAATGTACTGTACATGCCTGATTATCTGCTGTAGAAATCTTTTCTCGAATAAACCCTACACCTCTTTCCTCCGAAACTTCCTAAAGCCTCTGATAAAAAAATGGGTTTGAGGGGTTGAGGAGGGTGCATATTATAATGAAATAGGTGAGACAAAAAAAGGATAAGATTCCACTTTACCTAGTTCTCTATAAAACGAAAAAAAAACAAAAACAGTTTAATGACAAAACTATATGTTTTATCGAAATGGTTACCATTGAGCAATTGTACAGTAGCGGCATGGCTTGTTTGGTGCTGACTGACAGCTCACAGCTGACTTCTGACAGTCAACATTTAGGTATATACCTATATTTGACTCTCAGAAGTGACGGCTGTTAAACACATGTTTTTGCAGATCATATGGTTCAGTGTAGGGATACATAATTTGGTATGGTAGCTTTTCAAAACCGTCAGCTGTCAGCTGTGAGCTGTCAGTCAGCACCAAAGAAGCCATGGGGCTATTGTAGTACTAGTCAATAAGTATAAAATCCTAAAATATCAAAAGGAAATTATCATTAGTTTATTAATTATTAATAATTGTAGTTGATGGAATGCTATACTTTTTCCACTCAACTTTGACAGCAGGTAAATAAGCACCTAACATCAATTTTGTGACAAAAAATATTTAATTACAAGTCAAAAATTTAAAATAATAAATTTTTAGTTCAATATATTATATTTAAAAAGAAATCGGCATCAGTTGATCACTACGACTGACAAAGTATTGGTAGGTGATATGGAGACCCACAGGTGAGGTCAGTAACTTTTTATAGTCCTCTGCTCTCATCTATACTTATAAAATAACATGTCCTGACTGACTGACTGACTGATTCATCATCGCCGAGCGCAAACCATCAAGGCTACAAGCATGAAATTCGGACTGTATATTCATTTTGTTATGTAGGCACCCACTAAGAAAGGATTTTAGGAAACTCCACCCCAAAGGGGTCAAAATAGGGGATGATAATATGTATGAAAGTCCGTCATTTTGAAAGTTACATAAACAAAATTTTGTATTTCGGTTATTGACGTAAAACAAATAAATACGTGTTTCAGGAATTTTGGAAATTTTATTTAATAAGGGATGAAAAAGGGGGTGAAAGTTTGTATCGGACTTGCATTATTTTTGATCTGAGGTCAAGTTATGGTCATCAACGTAACGTAATATTTTAAATTAATCTGTAAATACATATGTATATTTTCGTATTTGTATATAATCAACTTCCACGCGAGCAAAGCCGCGGGCAACAGCTATCTAGTGTTTACATAAATTTTAATATTTGATAAAGAGCCACTACTTGATTTTTTTTTTGTATGGTGGCGGTCAACCCCCTAAAGAGTATTTTCTTTACAATAACAAAACGTAGGATTTAGACTGTGTTGGAAACATTATTTAATTATAGTTTTAATTTAATTTTTTGTGTGTTGCAAAAACCAATAAAGGACTTGTTTTCAGTATTTCACATTTAATTAGCTTTGTCGAGCTTTGAACATATCTTTCCACCGCGTCACACGTGAAACGACTGATAAAATGAATGGTCCAATGTTATTAATATCAGTTTTACAAACTCACTGTTGGGTAGAAAAAGATTAACATTCCAGGAATCGTATCTTTTTTCCCACGCAACAAAACTTCAAGGCCGATTTTAAGCATGATATGAGACCAAAATATTCACTTTTATTCATTCATTAGATGGCTTATTAAAAAAAACTACAAAATGGCTATCTAGTTTAATTTACCATATTTATGGAATGTTATCCTTTTTCAAATCACCGATTCAATTGTGCCTTGGGGCGCAAATATTTTTAAAACCACCACAGGGTAGAATTTAGAGGAATCTAAATCACATTCGCATGGAAGGAGAATCTGAAATCGGTAAGGAAAAGTTATCTCAGTACTGCCGGTCAGGAATTGAGTTTCAAACTCCAAATCGACGGCAAAACCACACAAGAAAAATCTTTTTTTCCCCTTGTGCACAGCGGTGAAGTCTACCGGTATTAGTATTTTTTTTAATTTTTGTAATACTAAAAGCTCTTATTTTGAAGAAAAAAAATGACAAATGTTCTTTAAATTGAAAAATGACACCTGAACACGGGAATAGAACCCGTGACCTTTGGCTTAATACGTCAATGCTCTAAACACCGAGCTATCCAGGAATCATCCCGTACCCAGGGTCATTCTTCACTCATATTTTAAGGCAGAGTCTATGATGGACGTGCGGAAATTGTCAGTTGCATATTATACGTGATAAGATTACGATTTATCAAATAACACAGCCACCTTCGAATAGGGAGGGTTTTATGCTGCCAAACGTACAATTACAACTGTAAGAATGCGCAAATCATTATGGATTAAATAGAAAAGCTTTCATAGTTGTTAATTACAGTTATATCAAAGTGGTGTACTAATACAGGGGTCCCAGGATCGATTCCCATGTCCAAGTTTCATTTATCTATTCAAAGCATATGACACCTAGATGCGGCTATAACTGTAATTAACAAATATGATAGCCTAGATGTTTAATCCATCTTAAATGACAAATGACTTTGAGCTCACTAAATGGAAAAAAACCTTTCTTTTACATATAGAGAGGTTTTTTAACCGCGTTTTACTAACCATTTGGTTGTATATTGACTACGCTAATGTAGTAGGGATAAGAAAGGTGGATTTTAGAGCAAAATGTAACTAATTTTATGGTAGAAAGAGTGGGAAATCAATTAGAAAGAAAAAAATCACACAAACACACCAGTCCTTGATTCGAATTCCAATTTCCCTTTCATCGGAAAACCCGACAAGATGATCTTGACATTTGACTCGTGTGCTTAGCAGTTTGGGTGTTTTCCCATTCTTAGTAGGAATGAAGTTAGTGAAGAGCATGTTAGCTAACACGAGAAGACACAATATCAGTAAAGAAGTTATCTGGGAAAGAGTTGGGGGTACAGGGAGTACATGAGATAGTAGAGGAAGCAAGACAGATGGTATGGACATGTAATGAGGATGTTGATGTACATGAGATAGTAGAGGAAGCAAGATTAGGATAGTAGGAACATGTAATGAGAACGGAAAAAGCAAGGATGCAAAAGAAAATACTGGAAATGAAGTATGTAGGAAGGCCAAGAAATAGATAGCAGGAGCATATAACAGAAACTGTACCATTGAGAGGAGAATAATGGAAGAAATTAAATGAGGAAGAATGGTGGAAAGATATAGAAAGATGGGGGCATTTTACTAAACTGACCCGGCCATAGAATGGAAACAGTTGATGATGATTATGATGATGATGATGATGATGATGAATGATTATTGATAAATAAAGCAGCCCTGCCATAATATCAGGGAGATCAATGAATGTTTTTAAGATTTCATTTCCGATGCCATTGGTGGTTCCATTCTTATAGTTGTGTATCTACTGGGTATCGACATTGAACGAAAGCATAGGTAACAATTTGTATTATTATTATCATCATCACCGCGTCTTACTACCCGTTCGGGTTGTACGCACTTACGCTAATGTGTAATGGTAGGGTGATTATGAGATGAAATGGAGGATCTACAGTTTAACGTGGGATCCGAACCACGGTGAAGGCCCGGCATTCCACACATTCACAAGTTGTGATTAATACACGTCTTGTCAGAGGTGAAGGAAGGGTTTGGTAATCAGATAAATCCGTGTCGGGACCGAGGACTGAACCCCGGACCCCCAGCACAGAAGTCCGACACCTTACCCCTAGACCACCAGGTCACTAATTTGTATTAAATGAAATATTGCGGATATAAAGAGGATTCAAAAGGTTAGGTCAAAACTTAAGGAAGGTATAGAAGGGCTCAGGTAGAACAACTTTCGAATAGGAATCCATCACCTTTTAATTCATTCCGAGCCAAGCGAGGTTATTGCTCAATGTTCAGCCCAAACATGGCTGTTACGGCAGATGAAGAATCCACCCCTGGTGAATAATCCCTCATCCACGAACAATGCTCTTCCCCTCCCAAAAAACTGGGCTTCTTCAGACAACGGTGGAAAAAAACAACATCTATGCCATCTACGTATAGGACTATATACGCTCCTTAAGTTTGTACCTAACCTTTTGAATCATCCTGTATATCACTTGCGATTTTCAAATATTAATAGAATGAAATTTAATGAAACGTTTTATAATTCGATTATTCGTTCTCCCCTCAAATTCAAGTGTTGTGTAACCCACATTAGTGGCCTATCACTCTCGCAATATACTAGACTGCCAATGACGGGGGAGATCGAGCTTCAATCCCAGTCGGGTGTGCCGAAGGTAGTTTTTCTTAAATGGTTTTCCAATCTCTATCCATGAAAGTGTGGGTATACTTCCTCTTAGTTCAATCTTCCTCATTCCTTAAACTATTAGCGTAATTAATACATAAGTGTATAACCTGAATGGATAGTAAATCGTGGTGTTAAAAAAAAGTTGTGTATGGATTGTATTGTCGTTGAAGATTAACCAACACATATCGTTTATCCGTTCTTTATTAAAATGCCTTTAGTTTTAAGTTCTATGATTATTTTAAAATTGTGACAAGTTCAAGGTGATATTATATCATTTTCAACTAAGTTCCACAAAAAAGATCGCACCTCTGAGCTCAAATAAAACTGTTATAAACACTAAACTAGCCTTTCTCAAACAAATACTTATTTTAACATCATAATAAGAAATGTTGAGATAATTGAAAGTTGTTTAATTTTTTTTTAATCCTTCAGAATTGTCATCAGCATTAAAATAAAATAAAAAACTCTGCAACGTGGGATAGTTGAGCTTGACTTAAGCTCTTACATTTAAAAAAAAAATAGTNAAGTTGAACGAAACTTAAATGTACATGACACCCTGAAAATGTAAAGAATGTTTCGCACACGCTACTAAAAAATTATAACTTTTTTTTTCACCCCCCTTACCACCCCTTTCTCTTCTCCTTTCCACTCTTCTTTACATTTTTTTTAAATCATTTTTGTTCTCCCTTCTTATTCTGGCTTTAAGTAAAAGTGAATGAATGAGTACATTTAGTGTTGAGAAACAGTGGAAAGTAAAGTATAAAGGATTTAGTTAGTCCCTAAGGGAGATTCCTTCCTATTTGTTACCAGGAAACGCAAGTCGCTGTAGTTTTGTAGAGTGTAAACTTTCCCGCCACAAGAAGTGTCGAAGTGAAGAGGGCTTAGGAGCTCTAGTCTTCCTTTAAATTAATGGATTTTATCTACAACTTACGCTATTTAGCGGGGGAGGGTGGGGGGTGTAAGAATCACTCTTTTAATGTCGTTTCTGAAAAGTTATTTCTTTCCTGTCAAAATTAGCAAAATTAGCGAAAATTACACTAAACTAGGTAATTAATTTTTTATTTTATTACAAATAATATGTTACCAGCCAATTTAAATGTTCTTGTCTGACCAAATTTTATAGACGCGTTGCAGACTTTGAATATCACACTTCTTGAATTTTTTTTTAATGTGGTTCTCATCCAAATGTAGGTGAAAACTATCAGAAAGTTTCTGATCAGTTTAAATTTTGAGTTTAAAGTTTATTTTTTTTAAATTCTGCAACGCTTTAGGCCAAAAAATTGTAAAATTGCAAAAATAGTCACATTTTATCAATTATATAAAAATAATCATCGTTTGTACTTATTGTTTGGGATTCGGTATATTTCTTCTGAAAATGCAACAGATTCAAATTAAAAGTAATCATATTTAACAAGCTAATGAAATAAAATTAACATATTCACACTTTGAGTACCAAAAACTTCGTTCAATAATTTTTTGAAAAATAACTTATTCCAAAGTCAAATCCTAAAACCGCAAAATAAATATAGTAGATAAAAAAACATACTGAGAACGTCACTAAATTACATTTAGAACCAATTTTATTTAAAATAACTATGTTTGATATGAGCAGGAATGTTTATTTTTATTTAGTGGATTAAAAATTCAATGTACAGTAGTTTTCATATACTCTGAATATTAACACTTATTATTACAACGTGTAGTGCTCAAGAATGAGAAAAACCTGTGAAAGAATGTAGGATAAGAGTGAATAATTTTACATGTTTTACTGCCTCAGGTAAATAAGGGCTAATGTCATAAAACTTTGTGTAGGGAGAAGCATGTGAATTTTTCTTTGAAAATAATGTATCACTGTAGTAATACCATAGAGAAATGTCTATGGTAATACTCTCATTGAATTAAGTAGGGACCAACTATATTTATTTACACAGCAGTTAAGACTTTGTGAGTATTTTAGTTACTGAATATATTAAGATGTTTATATTTAATCTGCCCAAATTTTCATAATTGGACATTGGCCCTTCTTATCCCAACGCACATGGTATTAATGTTTCTTTGACTCAAGAAAGTCAAAGAGATTAGTTTAACCCTCCACTGCCGCCGGCATTCCGATACAGCAGGTTAGCCAACGCTTGCAAAATGATACTAGCTTGTAAATGGGTAATGATCATACTAACGGCACCTATTATCAAACTAAGATAACTATTTGTAGAAGGAAAGGTTGTATTTAAAACGATTTGTTCTTACTAAAGTGTCGACTTGCGAGTCGTTAGTGCTCAATATCGTCGTGATTATTGAAGCCAACCCAAATTTAAAAATAATTTTTAAAAGAAAACGAAATTATTCATTAAATAATATGTAATAAACAATCACTCTAGCTTAATTGTACTAAGAAAATAAATAAGTCTATTAATAATTTTTGTTTTCCCATTTAAAATGCATTGAAATGGAAACATTTTAACTAAAATATTTCAATAACTATTTTTAGCATGGTTTGAAAATTCCATAAGAATTATGAAAGATGCCCAGATATGTTACTAAAATAAATAAAAAAACAACAATGTTGAATTATTACATATTTTTAAAAACACAACATTTTTTGTTTATAATCGTGCATTTATGGGTAGGCTCAGCCTTAAGCAAATATTTTTTATAACTATGATTATTAATTTCAGAAAGCACTAAAGTGTTATTTCCAAAATTAAAATTTTCAACCTAATTTCAATGGTTTAAAAATTGAAAAAATATACTTTTATACTTGTTGCAGTCCTATTAAAATTGGATGTTTTCTCACTTTTACTGCCAAGTAAAGCCTAGACCAACATGACTATTAGGCGTCCGTTCTCTCCATTACAGGTAACATAGACCCATCATTGCAGTAAAACAAAATCCCTCAAACACCTCCTCAAACTCCTCCCCCCCTCCCCATATCAGATTCCCTCTTCTCCTTTGTCTATGAAAACAATGGTCGAACAAAACCCTCTTTACAATGCCATCAACTTTTCTGCGGTAAGAAATGTTGTTTCAATGATACCGTAATCTCTCTCCTACTTTCTTTCTCTAATAAAACTTCTCGACTACTACATATCACTGTCATGTTTTCGGCTGTGTTTCATGGATTACCCCCCACCCCACCCCCACTCACCCTCCCAAAAAGCCTTACCGGATGACGTATGATGACGTCGTCCAAAGGTCTCGGTAATAAAATACTAACGACGTCCTGTTACAAAAAGCCACTAGAAAGATGGGGATATTCTTTTCGTAAAGGGGGAAGGGGGGAATAAATTGATGGAAACTAAAACGAACTATATATATTTTGTTCTCTTACAACAAAAAGTAAGCTTTAAAGTTTATATTCTTATTTTCTCTCTCTCTTTTTTTTTTTTACGGTTTCATCATATGAGAATATAGTTTTGTATCAGTTTGAAAGGTCCAGTGTGGAAGGGTAAAAATCACCCCGTAACCCCCCCCTTCATCTCCTGCTTTAACCCCTCCACACACGTGTGGAAACATTATGTCGCTATGACCGGATGTAGACTTTTGTGAAGTCAATGCCAGAAGCTATTCCCACCCCTCAAAAAAAGAAACATTATATACTAAGGATCTTTTTTTTTACGTCATAAATAAAAGTTTAAAAGAAACCGACTTATTATCTTGCTGGCTTGATAATAATAATAATAATAATAATAATATTATTATTATTATTATTAGCACCGCGTCTTACTACCCGTTCGAGTTATACGCACTTACGCTAATGTGTAATGGTAGGGTGGATTGTGATATGAAATGAAGGACCTACAGTTTAACGTGGAATCCGAACCACGGTGGAGGCCTGGCATTCCCCACATTCACAAGATGTCTTGTCAGAGGTGAAGGAAGGGTTTGGAAATCAGATAAATCTGTGCCGTGACTGGGGATTGAACCCCGGCCGCCAGCACAGAAGTCTGACACCTTACCCCTAGACCACCAGGTCACCGGATTGATATAATGTAGGACTAAAATAATTGACCCGCAAGCCATTGTAGGGACCTTGGCTACAGATCCAGAGGTCCCAGAGGCTCGATCCCCACCCCTTTGAGATTCTTCTGTGCAGCATTGGGTCTGGAAAGAGGTCAACTCCTCCTCGTGAGGACATTTGAGGAGCTTCTAGAAAAGTGGGGAATTAACCACCGGAGGGTTAGTTGTGCTGACCACATGACACCCTCTATCCAAATTTGTTGACACTATCCTCGCCAACGTACGGTGGCCTCTCGGTCGGTATAGCTCACTTACGGATTGACGTCATGGAGGTTTCGGAACAAGCCACGTAGTAGGGGTACTACTAATCTCACAGTCAACGTGTTGTGGTTGGCAAAATAATCTAAAGAATCCGTCTTTTGCCCGACTAAACGGGAAATTAGATACAGCGACAAATGCATTCTTCAGTTTTAAACAGTGAACTCGGGATCAGTTTAGAGAAAAATAAAGGTTTTGAATATATTTTTTTATTTAAATATGGTAGGGTGAAGTTATCCAGGAAATAGTGGGGTTACAAGGAGTCCATGAGATAGTAGAGGAAGCAAGACTGAGATGGTATGGGCATGTATTGTGAATGGTGAAGGAGAGGATGCCATAGAAAATGATAGAGATGATGTAGGAAATAGACTGCAAAGAATACCAAACAAGGGATAACAGAGCATGTGGAAGAGAGGAGAAAATTGGAAGCAATTAAAGGAGGAAGAATGGTAGGAGGATAGAGGAATATGAAGGTATTTTACTAATCTGACGCAGTCACAGTCTGGAAACTATAGTTGATGATGCTGATAAGATGAGAATGGTTTAACTGTTTTCGATTTCATTTGGGCTTTGCCCCTCAAAAAACATAAATATTCCTACGACCCTGATATTAATTTCTTACAAATGATCTTATCCTAGGACAGTACTCCAAATTACGAGTATACCAATATTATTGCTACTTTAGTCCAATTTTCTACTGTATTAATACGTCAGAAGGTTAACGCCGGGCCTTTGCTGTGCACCCTTTTTTAGGGTTTGGGACTGAGTCTAAGCCCTCATGGCGTTACGCATTGTGCTAGATTCTCTCCTGATGGGAGATTGCAGGAAAAAGAAATCTGTCTGCCTCACATATACCGGCCCAAAATCTCTACAAAGTGCCTCCATGTTGGCGGCCTACGGGCAACGTCCTTCCCTTCTCGGTGAGACAGTTGTCCCATCGTCAAGAGCAAATATGACCTCTGAGGTAACTGCAAATTTTATGGAAAAAAGCTTTATCTTCGCTCTCTCGCAGTTAGATGTTGCAAAAAGCTCCTCACTTTCAGTTCTGTCTGAAGTTGGTGTGCCGGGGTAAGAAGGCGCTACTGGCAACATTGACTAACCAACGCTGCCAAACTTGTACTGTATTTGAGGGTAGATTGACCACATGAAAACGAGAGAATGACAACGCTGTTTTCCGATAGTAGCCACGTAGTTCCCTCAGCGATTATGTCCAGTATATTCAGGGTGTTTGGATGCCTGAATACCTGTAAGAGTGAGCTATGTGGGGGCGAGGTAAGGCGAGAGGCCTACATGCACCGCTATGTACAGACTAGACATCATTTTACAGTAATGTAAACGCGTCCCAAGCAGACCAATGCTCGGTTCGTTGCGCTGTACGGTTCGACCAACCTCTGACAACTATTACTGATCTTAGCCGGGCTCCAGGACCTGATAAGGCCCCTACACGTTCAGTCAGATTGTCAGTATGTATAAGTATTTACAACAATCTCGTACACGGTCAGTCTTCACGTCATTATTTTTTATCAGTCTCAGCTCCTTCATGCAACGCGCAACAACATGGATGATAAGGAAAAGGCGTGTGCAAGCTCTGTTTGCTACTGAAACCGAAGGAAATACTGACGAGCGCGCGCACGTTCAGTACTAATGTCAGTACTACTGTCAGTCTCTCCCACAACTTGCAAGACTGGTGTACTGAGACTGATATGATCAGAAAATTCGGATCACATCAGTATTTCCATAATTCCGTCCATCAGTACTGCCCCTACACGATCAGTTAAGACTGTTAGTATTACTTATTACTGTACTAACACTGACAGTCTTAACTGATCATTTAGGGGCCCTACGACACGCTTCCGTAACAAAAACCGGTAAGACTGAAGCGGGAAGGGATATCAATAATTTCTTCTTGTGTTCCTCAGGGTTACTGTTAAGTTCAGCGGACCAACTCGATCAAAGCATCGTTACGCTTTACCTTGTGATAGTGAAGTCTGTTTTAAATCCCACAATAATGGCCTCTTCTTGTAGGCTTCAATGAGTCCTAATGTTTCTTCCTCTGACCAGCTCATGATACTAAATGTACAAAAACTGGACAAAATGAAGGCATACAACTGGTTGTCTGGAACAAAAGCAAGATAAATGTGTTGGCACCACCGATAGGAGCACTGTTACGAGTGCCATCCACACTGACGGGCCTCTAAATGATCCCTCACGCGATTATTTCTCTGATGTTTCGGAATGAGCCTACCTTTGGGGGTTAGCCGGCCCTCCGGAGTTCAAAACCAAACGGATTTTGTTATTGTTCGGTGTTACGGGTTACGTACACATTATCGAGAATTTTACGGTGCTCGGGGCACTGTTACGTTAAAGCAAACGTTTTGTAGTCCATATATAAAGTAAGAGGTTGGTAGTGCGTACCTGGTTTCGACCGGGGGGTGGGAGGGGCTGGG
>CABFVZ010002185.1:35869-52015 GCA_902151445.1 Timema monikensis
CTAACGCGCTTGTCGTGTTGAGCTCGACTGCTGAGGACGGGGAGATCGAGGTTCGAATCTCGGTCGGGTGAACTGGGGGTGGTTTTTCCTAAATGGTTTTCCACTCTGCCTCCACGCAAATGCGGGTTCACTTCCTCTAATTCAACCTTCCCAATTCCTTATCCATTAGCTTTATTAGTACTTAAAGCGTATAACCCGAACGGGTAGTAAGACGGGGTGCTAAAAAAAAAATATTAATCAGTTAAATCTAATGTTTTGCCTGTAGTTATCTCGTTTGACAATTCGTATCAATAACGATTAAATGGTTAAAATAATTATTATTTTTCAATATTAGAGCATAAAAAATAGGTTTTAGTGAGTTCTAGGCCAGTGTATCTCAAAATGCACGTTGCGTACTTATGTATGACCTTAGTGAAAATACCCAAAGAATGGCGACTTTTATAATTGCTTTGGGTTCACCCAATTTAAACCTAATATTAGAAAAAATGTTATTTAGGAAACACGTCTCGAATGGAGAAAGGCTTGGATGTTTGTGTGTGTGTGTGTTTTTTTTTTAAACTCTTTGAATACTTGAGGTAAGTGTTTACTAACACAGAGGTGTTGACCTCAGTGGTATTGTGGTAAAGGGCTTGCCTCAGGACCTGATGTTCATGGGTTCAGACCCAGATGGGGTCAACGAACTTTTCTTGGGCGATAAAAATTCGTAGCACAACTTACTTCGGAGGTGAAATAAATCCATCGGTCCCATGTCGATTGTGACGTGTAAAATAATCCTGGAAAATACTTTCCCCGACAAAATAAATAGCCTCTTTTTCTCTCTTGATGGTAGAAATATATCGCAGAAAGTAAGGGGAAACCACAGAACTTTATAAACTTATTAAGCACATGTACTCTCTACCAGACGGTGTGGACATCAATAACCAGCCGAAGGGTTGAGTTCATGCCCAGTTAGAGTGAAAGGGAAGCGCATCAAACCAACCATTGGGTTGATGACTCGTCAATCAAGCAATCAATCGACTAGGAGGTAGTGACATATCGAAGTCATTCTCATTTGGTGTAGTTCCTCCTATTACTGGAGATTGTAGCTCAAATACCAGCTGGGTGTTTTTTTTTAGCACTGCATCTTACTACCTGTTCAGGTTATACGCCTATGTACTAATTACTCTAATGTGTGAGGGTTTATGAAGGTTTAATTTAGAGGAAGTTCACCCACATTTGCGTGGAGGGAGGTTTAAATATTTTTTTTTATTTAGAAAAACCACTCTCAGTACACCCGACCGAATCGAACCTAGATCTCCCCGTCATCGGCAGTATAGTCTAAGACGAGAATAGCCCGTTAGACCATGTGGCCACCGAAGTGGGTTATGGGTGTATTGAAGTGTTTTACAAAAAATGCTACCCGTTTCAGCGGTCACATAGGCCGATGCATTTCTCTCGTGGTAGATTGGATTGCTGAGTATTGGGAGATCGGGGTTCGAATACCGGTACCTAACGGGTTTCAACGCAACTATTTTCCACTTTCCTTGCACGCAAATTCTACCTTCGTCATCCTTAATACACTATCTAAAAATTTAATACGCGTATAATCCTATCGAGTAGTAATACGCGGTGTGACAACATAAAAACAAAATGTTTTCATACTCCCTACACGCAAATACTGGTGTATTTCCCCTAAACTGTTCTCATATTTGAAAATATGATATTGTATTTATTTAACGTGCCCTTTCTGAACCAACTGATTATATCAGCACACGAGAATTTCTCTGAGCGAGAGAGAAAGGGCCTATCAATTTTCCCATAACTTCCAGGGTTCATTCATATGCCACAATCGATATGGAACTAACGGCTTTACTTCCCCTCCGAAGGAAGTTTTGCTACGGATTCTTATTGCTCAAGAAAAATCCGTCGACCTCAGCTGTGTTTGAACCCAAGAGCACTGACGTCAAATTTTCTGCTCTCCCCGAAAGGATATAAAGACGTGGAAAAATCGAGACCACCTTTAGTCGAAGAGGAACCCCCTAAACCCAGACAGAGTTTGCCTCCTTTATCTCATTGTAACGTAAAAGGGCGTTGCAAGGTGCTTTGATAAACATAGAGTAGAGTAATTCATGGTAGCCCATAAAAAATAATCTCAAAATAGAAACGATAAGAAGCGTTTAAAAATGTGTATTTATAAATTATAATATAGCTACGTTGGGAGATTTCGTTACATCCTGATCTACAGGCTGTTGGCCTTTGGCCTTGACTACGAGTTTAGTGAGCGAGGCTAGAACATATGACGTCACACGAGGAAAAAAGACGCGCGTTTATTCCCAGTGATGTTCAGTTGTTCGTAGAAAGCAAACGTGATTGTTGAGTAGCCGTAGTTTATAGCGTAGGATTAGTTTGCATGCTTAATGAATGTTAAAAAGAGTCTATCGATGTCAACGCTAGAAATTTGTGTGTGCGTGTGTGTTATAATAAGTACCGAGATTAGATAAAACTCTCGTCAGAGATAGTGATATGTTAGTTTCTTTTTTTTAGTTCGTGATATTATGTTGGTATTGCAACCATGGGCGCTCAAACAAGTAGAGAACGAATAAAAAGGTCAGTATTGTACTTTATAAAATGTGGTTCTTTGTTTATCAGTGTCAAACCTACAACGGAAAGGGGTAAAGAGAAATATAGGGGGGAGAGGGGGGGGGGAGATTAAAACCTCATCCGAGAGTATTATTAATGATGTATATTTATGTTCCTCCTCAATAGCCAATATGATGGTTTTTTAGAAACATATAAAAATGCATAGCACTGCAAACTCATTTATGTTTAATTTCTTTTTTAAATAAAAAGCTTTTAATTACTTCAGGTAGTATCTCTTTTAAAAAACATACTTTGGCATATTTATTTAGGTTATTTCATCACGAATCTTTTAAAGTAGAACCCGTAACATATCCTATCCACCTTTAAAATAGATCTTGATTTGGTCCTGTTTGCTGTAATTTTTTTTAAGTTAAATATAGACAATGATATTGGATACAAAAAAAAAGAATTTTCTCTTCTTTTTATTTATTCCTGGCAACAAGAAATGTTTTGTGCTTACTGAAAAATTAGTTCGTGGTGGTTTTATTCCCTAAGGACTTCAAACAGTGGAAAATTGTCATTTATGCGCATGCGCTGTTACATTAGAGAAGAAAAATGAAACAAATGAAAGGGAGAAATATAAAGGGGGGGGGGGNGATTCTAAAATTTTTGCGCACATCAAACCTGTGAGGGCAAATATATAATTCATGTTTTTGTTGGCAAGACTGGGTATAAAAGGAATTTAATACTTTGTAAATTTCACTAGTGTAAAGGCGCACCCAGATGTTTACTTTGGTGGAAAAGTTATTTTGTATTAAGGCTTTTCTTTTTATACTTTTCCCCCAATTTTTTATTTTTAGGGGCAGTTTTAGTGTCAAATCGTAAAGTCATCCTTAAGATGCAGCCTATACACTCGACATATTTTAAGTGAACTTACTTTACTTTTTTTTTTAATTCCTACGTTTTAAGTTATTACTAAAATTATTTACATTCTCGCGGGGGATCCACATTATCCAACTCCACACCCTTGGAAGAGCTAGTGTATAAGTGAACCAATCACACATCTGACACATTAGCTCAGTCATTAGCCCGTCTATATACTGAACTAAAGGTCCCATGTTCGAATCCCGGCAAGGCCAAAATAATGTATCATTGATGAAATGTGAGTTTACCTATTCAAATCTGTAAATTAACGGCCGGGCGCTGGATGTTGTTGTGTCTGTTGTAGATTTAAGTTAGTCTAATTCATGTGCTGATATAGCCTAAATCAGACGGATTAGAAAGTGCACTGAAAATACTTCAACTTGAATGAAAAAAATTAATCAATCACTGAAAGAATGACCCACAACTTTGAATATTTCGTGGTGAAGCTATTATAAAAGTGTATTTTATGTAGGCCTAATAAGAGAAATTAATATTGTGATTACCTCATCAATGTGTGCTTTTGGACTATCAGGCAGATTTCAACCACACTTAGAATAAATATAGCCAAGTATAAAACACCTTCCGATTTGATCTTTTACTTTGACAACCATTATGGAATTTATAGAGCTTAAATATTTGTTCAAGAACCATGCTCAACAGGTAGCAAGAAATGTAGATATCAGAAAATAGTGCCAAAATAAGGACATTGAAGGAAAATTTATTTTATCTTATTACAACCAAAATTGATATACAAATAACACTTTCTTAATAAATTATTGATGCCAAGACCGCAGCTATCAATTGGCTGAGTTTGTTGTACAGTACACCCTATTGTGACGTCATCCATTAATACGTCTAGGATCTCTAATAAGATCGTTAATATGCTTTTTATGTTTGAATCATAACCTGACAATGTATTAATTTATCTTGTATTATTATTATTATTATTATTATTATAAGCACCGCGTCTTACTACCCGTTTGGGTTATACGCACTTACGCTAATGTGTAATGGTAGGGTGATTGTGAGATGAAATGAAGGACCTAACAGTTTAACGTGGAATCCGAACCACGGTGGTGACCTGGCATTCCACATTTATCTTGTAAATAATAATTAATTATATCAAGGTTTGGCAGTTGTGCGTCATACGCTAAATAAATAAACAAAGTGTCAATGTAATAGGATTTTGTCAATTAACAGTGACTGTACACAGGCTGATCAAAATTGTTTAGATATTTGCATAGTAATTTTTGATGTTGGCAAGCTAATCTAGTGACTCAAGATGAAGGAGTACAACACTTTTAAAGGGGAGTGATATTTTTTTTTAAATTTTAAATAATAAGATTAAATTGTAAATACCTTTTTTGAAAAGAGGTTTTGAGGTAAACAGAATTTTGTAAAACTGTAGATTCCGATTGAATTTGGATTCAAACAAGTAATAATTTGAGATGACTTCATTATGATAGGCTTAATTTTTTATATTTTGAATTCAATATAAACCGAACAAAGTGTTTTCAAAATTAAAAAAAAAAAATTGTATTAATAATTGGCATTCAAAAATTATCAAGTAAACGTTGACTACACGCATACAAAGCGCTTTGTTAAACTTAAAATATAAGAAGTTAACATATTGATAGTTCTTTGAAGAGTACACACCTTTTAGAATTTTTTTTTTTTGCAGTCAATAATGATAAAATTTTACTATTTTATTTATATTATTATACTATATTATACTATACTATTATAAGTCACTTGACGTATGAAAATTTGGAATTAAACGTATAACCTGCACGGGTAGTAAGATGCAATGATAAAAAAAATGAAAGGAACTCTAGTAACTTTTTTTATATGTAAGAAGGCCATTTCTATTAAAATTGGAAAAAAGACACTACCGCTGATTGGCATAAATAATCGAGCTAAGGGTGTTAATATCTTTTAAATAAGCCTATAATTCCATATTTAGTGCTCTAAATGAAACACAAAAATTCGTGCTAAGCTCATGTGTAGTAAAAAGTGCAAACGTTTTTCGAATGAGGCTAGAACTATAGATATAAATAAAATTAGAATAACTACATTTTTCGAAAATTAGTGTTATCGGGGAAAGCCCAAATTATATGTAACTAGTATATCAACTTATCTTGACCAAAGGACAGCATTGTTTTATTTTATTTTCTTTATTTTTTCCTCCCCAAATCCTCCTTTTAATAATTATAAATAATAGATATGTTTAAGTAGAACATAGCTGCATTCTTATTCATATTAAATGCAACTTGCAAACCACTTCTGAAAGTAGTTAATGGGCTATAAGAAAAAATAGAAACATTAAACTCTTTCTTTATTTATTTGGAGGTATATTAATATTAAAATAAGGCATCTTACTCACTACGCACTTTTCAAAAGGATGATCTCATCTCCTGTTTGAATATCATCTTTAGGGATACAAATGTGAGATCGAATGGTGGATGGGTGACAGGGGAGAGGGGGTGGGGGAATGGGGGGAAGATGCTATAGTCATGGAACCTTTAAGTTAAGAATCCTCTACCTGTGAATACCCCCGCCATCTTAGGTGGTCCACACCTAAGGCATTCAAATCCTTGTCCTGTTAAGGCATTTATTTGCAAATTATATGACTCTTTCAAATGTTGATCTATGCTTCATTTTTCATCGTGGTTGATCTTTTCCTATTGTTATTATACCGTGACTTTCTGGAAATTTTACTAAATAATTCTTATAACTAACTTTTAGTAAAAAAAAAACCAAAAACCTTTTCTCTAGTTATAAAATATGTGATATGCTCAGATGTTTAGTTTCTACTCGAAACAAATTTGTTAGTTTATTAATAGATGTGTATATGTATCTTTATGGTTCAAATTTAAACTTATTTTTTTGTTACATTTTGTTTCAGTGATCCTGTATCATCTTCAACTCAACAAGAGGATTACGTTGAGGTCCCATTGGATGAGCTAGAATCACCCTTTTCAATGATCATGACTGATACGTTCAGTGATGATTTAGATTGCGAAAAATCAAATGACCGTCTTCCAAGAGACATTCAAGATAATTTGATCATTTCTTTGCTACATGACAACCCATCAATGTTTGAAACTATCCTCCAAGGTCGTGGCACAAACTTTAAAACATTCTCTGCCGACAGGTGCGTCGCGACAGCGTGTTGGCACGACCATGAAGGCAAGTTTACCGAAATACTTTTAGATTCGGGCTTGAATCCTAACTCTGTAATTCCACGCGATGTCATCCGGGAGACGTTCCCAACCTCTTTGACAATCCACGTAGATAACAAAGAGATCACCATCACAGAAGATACATTGCGGCGTACTGGAAGAACAGCTTTACACTTGACTGGTAGCGTAGGTAACGCTGGAATGATGAAGATGCTCTTGAAATGTAAGGATATTGACTGCAACGCCGTCGACTCTAACGGTTGCACCGCACTGCATCTTGTGTCTTCTGCCCGATACAGAGATCCACGAAGAGTAGGAAACTTTTCTGAATGTGCTCGTCTTCTTTTGGAAAACCCCGTTTGTGATGTAAATCTTAAGAATAAGAAACAGTTCACTGCTGTGCATATCGCAGCTAAATCTGGGAACTTTCCGGTTCTTTACAATATTCTTAGAGAAATTAGGACTGAATCAGATGCAAAAGATCCGAGTGACAACACTTTGCTTCACAACTTGAGTGAGAACCATAATGCTAATCTTGGGAACAAGGATCTAATAGACATCTGCGTAAGCTTGTTACTAATTAAGAACAGTTCTGAAATCAATGCTATCAATAAGAACGGTAAAACAGCTTTGCATTTGGCCGCAGAAGCAGCGAACCTTTCGGTACTTAAAGCTATGGTGAAACACTCCGAAGTAGATGTTCTACGTATTGGGAAACATGACCGCAATATTCTACACTACATCGCTATGAGCAAAGATTCATCTATTGAAGACGGAGAGATGATAAGAAATTGCCTGAATTTTCTATTAGACTGGAACAAAGATGACCTAGCTACAGGAAATAAAGTTAAATTAGAAGTGAATCATAGAGACAGATGGGGCTTTACTCCTCTTCACCAAGCCATTAACAGTAAGAACCAAGAAGCTACCCTAATTCTTATGAAAAGGGGGTCATGCATGTGCGAGAGAAACGACAAAGACAAGTCCCTTTTGGATGGCATTGCACCAAAAACTCTTGAAGCGTTTTTTGACTCTTGCGTAGAATATTCAGGCGAGCCATTTGATAAAAACTATAGTGTGATATTTAAATATAGATTCTTGCCTCCACGTATTCATCCACCAAGCGACAAATGTTCTGGTGGTGAGATGAGTGTTATTGAGAACATAGGTAATAATAAGTACACAAAGCACCTACTCTTACATCCTCTCATTCGAAGCTTTCTTCATTTAAAATATAAAAAGCTAAGTTTTCTTTTCTATATCAACATATTCTTCTACTCTATGTTCGTTCTTCTCCTGAATACATACATTATCGTAGAAACGCTTGCTTGGGGGAATATCACCCAAGGTAATAACACCAATATGGTTGACAAAGATCAAATATATTTCCGAAATTACCATTTAGCATTTAGATTGATTTTAGGGACCCTAGTGTTTGGACTACTTTTACGGGAATTGGTTCAACTCTATGAATTAAGATATTTGTATATAAATATTGAGAACGTCATTGAATTGTGTTTGCTCCTGTGTGTTGGTGCACTGATGATTGGCGACTGGCCGGTAAAAGATGGTGTCCGACATGTGGCCGTTGTTGTAGTATTTCTGTCATGGTTGGAACTGGTCCTACTCTTGGGCCGACTTCCTCTCTGGTCCGTCCAATACGAGATGCTGAGGACTGTCTTAAGCACCTTCCTCATGTATGTAATATACTTTTTCCTCATAATTGTTGGATTCGCCATGAGCTTCCACGTGTTATTCTATGATAGTAAAGAAGACGAGACGTTTCGACTGCCTTGGACTGCCCTGCCACGAACCTTTGTGATGATGACAGGAGAGTTTGAATATACAGGTCTTACGTTTAGCCTAGTTAAAGGTACGAGCTACGTACTTTTCCTTCTATTCGTAATCGTGGTTTTCATTGTGTTGCTCAACCTGCTTAATGGTTTAGCTGTCAGTGACACACAGGCTATAAGGGAAGAAGCTCAACTTCTTAGCATTGTCTCCAGAGTTCGCCTCATATCTTTTATCGAACAAGTTGTGCAAGGGCACCTTAAAAGCTGGTTTCCGAAATGTATTCAAGTAAAATTCTCGGTTTTTCCTGAAACTGCAAAAGATGAAGAACTTATATGCCATCTGAAACCAAACAAACAAACTCATCATCACAAATATCGGTTGGTTCGTAAGTTTAAGGCATTCGCTTGCCGAGTAATGGGTCTAGATATGGATCCTGATATTATAGAAGCCGTGAAAGAAATGAGTATGCCCTCACATGAAGATGTTCATTTGGAATGGTTAAAAAGACATTTTCAAAATAGATTGGAGGCTTCTGAGAAAAATTCGTCAGAGGAAAGATTATTTTTGCTTGAACAGAGTTTAAAAATAAACGGTGATGTTCAATTCATTGGAGTTAATGAGTCTCAAAAAAGATTTGAAAAAGAAACGAGAAAAATGCTTAACAACCTACAACATGATTTAAATAGCTCCATGAATAGAGTATTTACTGTTTTGGATAAAATAAATAAAAAAATGTCATAAAGTTGTGTTATTTTAATTGTTGCTACATTTAATAATACTGATATTATTTTCAATAAGGCCTCTATTTTTGTATAAAGTATTTTTTTAAGTAAACATTTATATTAAAAACTCTGAAATTATTATTATTATATTAGATCTCAATTTTACAAAATTCAATATAAATGGTACAAGTACTTTCTCACTCTATTGTTTAAAAATATATATATTTACTCAAAATCCGTAATATGTGTGAAACTAAAATAATACATACGAACAACCCCAAGAATAAATTGCACTATACTTATGTAAAACTTTTTTTTAGTCCCGGTTTTAAATTTTATAATTTTATTTTTAAAGAATTAATTTCCTCATTTGTATGTTTGGACCAATAAAAAAAGATCAATATTGGGTCCACAAGGCTCAACACTTCGTATTAAAATTTCGACTATTAAAATAGTGGACATTTTACTAGGTTTTGCAAATCTTCATGCCATCGCATTGCTATTAAATATCTCATTTATAAATTTTGACCAATAAAAACATGTCAATATTGACTATTGAGTCTAAAATGGATATACTCTTAGATCATTGTTGTACAAACATTTCTACTAAGAGGTTTAATGAAAAACAACAAACTTTTAGAGACTTACATATATTTAATTACTCTATGACATTGGAGAATTATTGCGTTAAAACTTAAGTAGTATATATTTACAACTAAAGCTCACAAAATTGTATTAATATATTTGCAAATATCTCATAAACTGTTGGTTTTATAAAAATATATTTCATATGAAAGTGTTTTATCTTTAATTGTACTACAACTTTGCAATGATAAGTTATTTAGTATTTTAAATAGTTACGGAGATACGGAAGTTTCTGCTTCTGTAAAATACCCTAAAATTCATTTTCAAGGGAAAATTAAAATAGCCAGTTTATTTATAATCTTAATCAACACCTAGATATATTTGCCCTTTATTAAACTACTCTTAATTCTAAGTTTAAATAGACAGAGAGATGGCATTGCAAAGCGAAGACAACTTTTTTGGGCTCTGAGGGTCATGAGACGTCGATATCCATCAACATTTCAGGTTAGATTTTCTCTACGGTCGCAATACTATTTATTACCTTTAAAGTTCAAAAAGTTAAATATATATATATATATATGTATATTGTATAGCTTGAAAGTTATTGGTTTTATAAAAATATTATTCAAATAAAATATTTGTATTATAAATAGATCTACATATTTACAATGATAAGTAATTTCATATCTCAAATAGTTTCGGAGATATGATAAACAATGAGAATTTACCCATCAGACCGAAGCCCTTAAAGTCATTTTGCTGAACTAATGAGAGTAGCCATTTTGTTTGAAATAGTTATAAATGTTTAGAAATGAAATTTAATCAAAATCTGTATAGCCGATTTTGAGAAAATTGTCTTTTTTTTTTCTTTTTGCCCTTAATTTAAGGTTAGATGTCCAATTCCAAAAACCTTCGAGGTAACCCTATGAAAAGCTTATATACCAAGTTTTAGCCCGATCAGTAAAATAGTTTAGGCTCTAGTCGAAGGTACAGACAGACAGATGCAAACTCAACAACCACTTTTTCGGATTCGGGGGGTCATGAAACGTCAAGATTCATCAAAATCTCGTTTTTTTTGTTTTGTTTTTTTTACGATCCCAATATTTTCTCTATCTATAAGATAGTGAGAAAGTAGAAAGAGTATGATATGAATTATCAGATAAATCTGGTTATTTATGATAGAAAAATGTATATTGTTCTCTCATTAGAGTAGGTATAAAGAGTGTTTGGAAACTCAACGCCCAAACTGCACATATATCTTGTTCGAACCAAAATTAATACAAATTCCCTGCACACTTACATCCGGAAAACTATGCCAATACCATTAAATTGTGTTCAAAGTTTCGGAGTACAGCGCCGGGAGAGCAAAGCTGTTGAAGCATGCGTGTACAACGGGTCACATAAGAGCTAGGCGCGTGGCACTGCACATGTAATAATGGCAAGAACTTCCTGTGATGTAGGACCGTTAATGATGACCCTCAGAACAAATACGCGTTTCTAAACGGACTGGTGGGTTGTTTACTATTAATTGTGGTATGTTCTGCTGCCGTGCTTCAAGATGCCAGGGTGTGTAGTGCCACGCGCCTAACTACTAGGCAACCTGTTGTTCACGCATACTTTAACAGCTTTGCTCTTCCGGTGCTGCACTCCGAAACTTTGAACACAATTTAATGGTTATTAGCATAGTTTTCCGGATGTAAGTGTATAGGTGTTTTGTATTACTTTTGTTTAAAACAAACTATATGTGCAGTTTGGGCGTTGAGTTTTCAAGCACCTGTATATGCGTATAATCTTAACATGTACTTGGACGTGAGGATTAAAAAAAAATAAGAGAAGTGTAAAATACACTCATTAAATAAGATTGGTTGGCTAAAGTCAGAAAATTAACGAATCCAGGAAAAAATATTTAAAATCAGTGAAAACAGATTACATAAGAATGTAAGGTTATTGTTTTTCTAGTAGCATTTTTTTTATTGAGTGGGTGATAGAAAGCCATTTCTGAATTGTGTAATTTATGTAAGAAGGTAAATTGAATGAAATTAGGATTCAAGTAACATATTGTGGTTTAACTCTAAATATATTGAGATTGGAGTTCGGGGTGTGTGTTTGTGAAAAGAGGTGAATTATTTTAAGTTTATGAAGTAGATAGACATACAAATTGATTAGTTTTATGTGGAGCGATAGATGCGTGACTGGATTAAAAGGCATGAGTAGGAGATTCTAATCTTGGTGACACTAGGTGGGTAAGCGTTTCGCATTTTTAGGTCGACGTTTTAATGCGCGGATTAAGATTCGTTTTTTGAATAGTAATTATTCATTAAAAGCTTTGTTGTTCTATAAAAATAACCGCCTGGATGTGGAGAATTTCAGAGGTGTTTAAATTACTACATTTTTCTTATGGATAACTATTTTTATATAATTATTGATTTAAGATATTATTTAGATGTTCAACAAATTTTGATTCATTTACTTTATGGTTAAGCTAGCAAAGTATTCAGAAAATCTAAGTTTAAGACTTATTCTCATCTAGCCGATATATATGGCCCCTTGTTATGTTACAAACATATTAAAACATAATAAATTATATAATTTAACTCTTATAAGAAATTATAATACATTCAATTTAATAAATGTTAATCTTAGATTGTTTGAAAACAATATTAATTCTATATTTTGATATGTGGATGATGCTATAGAAATATTTTTGGTGGTGAAACCATCTATACAAATTAAATTTAAGCAGAAATTATAATGAAGCACGGAGTATAAACTCCTTTGGAATTTGTTTTTTTTAATGATATAAGTTAGATTGATTTAAGAAACGATTATTCTTCTTATTTATTATCCTTTTCTCCTTGGGTTCGAATGGCTGCATAAGTTTTCATTTATTGTAGACTAGTTTTGATACACTCCTAGCATCATCTTATGTTTTCATGAAATAAACACAAACAAAGCATACTCAAACCACAACGCATAAATAAAATAACAACAAAGTGATAGACACATAAAATATTATTATTTTTATTATTAGCACCGCGTCTTACTACCCGTTCGGGTTATACGCACTTACGCTAATGTGTAATGAATGGTAAGGTGATTGTTATATGAAATGAAGGACCTACAGTTTAACGTGGGATCCGAACCACGGTGTAGGCCTGGCATTCCCCACATTCACAAGTTGTGATTAATACACGTCTTGTCAGAGGTGAAGGAAGGGTTTGGTAATCAGATAAATATATGCCGGGATATTATCTTAAAGAAGAAGAATGTAAAATAGTAAACGCAAAATAAAGAAATATTTCTATCTCAAATTTGCTTGTAAACATGATCAAATGGGAAACGTATTTAAATCTTTTTTTTAAATCGTTATTTTTGTGTCTCCTTTTCACCACTGAAGTAGGTCCTACATATTGTGGTACACCTGTATATATATATGTGTGTGTGTGTGTATATGTGGCCTGAAGAGGGGCTGAGACGTGGTAAAATCTTAAAAAATCTATATTGACCTCGAGAAAAAAGTCTACTTTTTCTAAAAAAAATTTTTTTCTAAACAGAATACTTTTGTCACCCTTAGTAAAAGAGTCGTTAAATGGAAGCTAGCTACATCCCATGCTCACTGCGTCAGGGAGAAAAATGGGGGAGAGGGGACAACGTCACCATATTACACCCCACTCTCCCCCTGTCACCCTTCCTACGTACTATTAATGGAAGCGCTCGTTGCAACTAACCTAATCTATGCGCCGTTCAACCCGCTTTAGGTTTGTTTACTCGCAAAATATATACGAGCTTGTGTCAGCACGGGTTCTATCACTTTGAGTGATGGAAGGGGGGGGGGGATAAGTCGTGGGAAAATTGTTTACATGTGTTTGCGACATTGTCAGGTAAATACACCTCCTTGGAAAAGAAACTTGATAAGTCAAACAAAGAAACCACGCTCTTTGTCACACTCCCCCGCCTACCCCACACCACCACTGCGTCTTACTACCCATCCGGGCTACACGTAATTAATCACTCTTAAATTATTATTATTATTAATATTATTATTAGCAGCACCGCATCTTACTACCCGTTCGGGTTATACGCACTTACGCTAATGTGTAGTGGTAGAGTGATTGTAAGATGAAGTGGAGGACCTACAGTTTAACGTGGGATCCAAACCACGGTGGAGGCCTGGCATTCCCCACATTCACAAGAGGTCTTGTCAGAGGTGAAGGAAGGGTTTGGCAATCAGATAAATATGTGCCGGAACCGAGGATTGAATCCCGGACCCCAGCATAGAAGTCTGACACCTTACCCCAAGACCACCAGGTCACCAATCACTCTTAAAGAAAGAGTGGACAACCATTGAGTAAAATCCACCCTCAGTATACCCTGCCGGAATACGAACCCTGAACTCATCGTCATTGGTGAACCAAACCAGACAAAGCTAACGTTTAGTTAACGTGTCCACCGATGAGGGTGTTGATGCCAATATCGGCTATAGGCGGATTTTAACACGTTTTTCCCCCGCACGTTTTGGTGTCATTGTGATGGATTTTAAGGTGGAGTGGAATTGGACGCGAAAAAAGGGTCGATTAAAATAAAATTGCAGTTTATATGGCAAAAGATTTTTTTTTTTGCCAAAATAATTCAAAATTGTATTCAGTATAAACAAAATGAGTAATTTTCTTTACATGGTTGATGATATCAACAGTTGTTGAATACCTGTCAAGTGTACCCTGGAAATTAGTGACATTTTCTCTTGATTTACAAAGTTTCTCATCTAATGTCGCTATGCTTATGTCAAATATTCAACAACTGTTGATATCAATATGTGAAGAAAATTAAACTTTATGTTTCTACTGGAGCAATAGCTTTTTAATTTTACCTAAAAAAATAATTGCAAAAACAATGGTATTTACTCTCATTCCCAACATTCCCACCTTAAGGACAAAAATGCATAAAGAACGCTGGGCTCTATTTTTATGATTTATTTTGCTACTAAAACTTTTAAATAATAATAAAAAATGGGCTATATACAGATGAAAGTAAATCCTTTAATAATTAAGATGATCCCATTTTAAATATGTAATTTGATTGATTTTAGGGTGACCTGGGTGTCTAGGGGTAAGATGTCAGACTTTTGTGCTGAGGGTCCGGGGTTCAATCCTCAGTCCCTGCACAGATTTATCTGATTACCAAACCCTTCCTTCACCTCTGACAAGACATCTTGTGAATGTAGCCTCCACCGTGGTTCGGATTCCACGTTAAACTGTAGGTCCTTCATTTCATCTCACAATCATCCTACCATTTACACATTAGCGTAAGTGTGTATAACACGAACAGGGAGTAAGACGCGGCGCTAATATTATTAATAATAATAGATTTTGTATTAGTTTTACATAAGAAATAATGACTATATCAGTCAGTTTATGTAGCAGACTACTTGATTATCGTGAGATAGGAGTTTGGGTAAAGGTGGGGGAGGGGGGAGGGAGGTATGTTGATTAATGGAAACCGCAATATTGCTTGACAGCTATGTGTGTTAGCATACTCGTCCTTAATGGTACATTCAAACTGTAATTGGATTGTACTGTTAGTGTGGTATGTCGAATATAGTGTGCCAACAAGTTTGAGAGGAAGGTATGGGGAAGTTTATTAAACAGACTTGATAAACAACTTTTAAAATATCACTGCTTAGTGGGAGGGATATTATTAGACCTATTAACCGGTTCCGTGTTGTAGTTGTCTGTGCACCTGGTTTAAGAGTCTAGGTGTCCCGGGTTCGATTCACGGCTGGCACGTTGGGTATTTTCCTTGAAAGGGGTTCCACCCCAATGGTCACCAGGGTTTGGTTAGTTAGGCTTAAGTTATGTAGGCTTAAGTTAGGTATGAATATTTCCTTTCACCGTTTCCACAATATCATACTCACTATCACCATAATCTCATCGGAAAATGAAAAGAGCCTCCCCGGAAAATATGTATTATTAGTACATTCGGGAATCCCCTAGGCAACGGTGCGTTAGTTACAAGCTTTCACAGCTTCTCTCTTCCGGCAGTGCACGCCAAAACTTTGAACACAATTTAATTGCATTCGCATAGCTTTACGGATGTAATAATATTAATATTTAGCACCGCGTCTTACTACCCGTTCGGGTTATACGTTTTAAGTACTAATTACGCTAATGGATTAGGAATTTGGGAGGTTGAATTAGAGGAAGTGAACCCCCATTTGCGTGGAGGGAGAGTGGAAAACCATTTAGGAAAAACCACCCCCAGTTCACCCGACCAAGATTCGAACCTCGATCTCTCCGTCCTCAGCAGTCGAGCTAAACACGACAAGTGTGTTAGTCAACTACGCCACCAAGGCGTGTCTTCTTTCCGGCTGTAAGTGTATAAAG
>CABFVZ010002185.1:60159-72991 GCA_902151445.1 Timema monikensis
CCTCCCTCCTATTTTTATCTCATTCCTCTTTCCTCACCCCCACCCCCTTCACCAACCCCATTTCCCTTCAACAACTTTTTTTTTCCCAACGACCATATAATATACTATCGGCATTATTATTAAGAATAAATTAAATTTTCAAAATAAAATATAGCCTATGTTACTCGCTGATAATGTAGCTTTATATTGGTGAAAGAATTTTTTAGATCGGTCCGAGTTTATCCATTACAAACAAAAATCAAAAAAACGAAAAATTAAATCTTTCCTCTTTATAATATTAGTATAGATTTATTAAATCTGAATACTATAATTACAGTATTGCGGCCCACGAGTCAACAAAGAGAGATAAACTTTGGTCCTTGGACATAAAAAAAAAGATGTTGGAAGAAAAACCACCTGGCCTAGAGGATGAGTGTGTAGCTAAAAGAACGAGAAAGGTAGGAAGAGGCTACAAAGGAATGAAAGTGAATAAGGTTGTAGAGGTGGGAAAAATAAACGTCAGAATGTAATTATGAACAGCACCGCCAGACGGGTTGACGGCAGAGCGTCCGTTAGATAGGCTCGACAGAGGAAAACTAAAGAGATACATTAGTATCCCAGCAAACCAAGTTAATTTTATACAGGACAACAATACAACCAACACTACTATACGGGTATGAGGCATGGAGTTACGCAACTAAATCCCACCTAAAGTACTAAGTACTAAGTACTAAAGTACTAAGGACAATAACAGGACTATATACAAGAACAAGAATAACGGATCTCCATAACATCACAAAATCAAGAATGCTAAAAGAAATATTTAAAGAAAGAAATCAGAAATTCTTCAACAAGGCAGGACACAGAAATCCAATAGTCCAAACCTTTGGGAGGTACGATCCACATTAAGAAAGATACAGCAAGAGACCGAAACTGGCCTGAATAATTACAAATAATATCCCAATTTCCAGATCCCTTCCACAGAACAATTCACTACAAAAAAAAAAGCACACACACACACTTATAAATCAATTCCATCTCTCATAAAGGGCTATAACTTAAAACTAAATGTACACTTTTCTCGCAGGAAATAATTCAAGGTTATATTTATGTTATTAATTTCAGACAAAGAGGATAAGGGTTTGCGACAGCAACCTGTAACTCTAAAAACAAATCAGCCAAGTCAACCAATGTTGGGCACCACTTCTGGTGCTCTACTTGGAAGATAAGGCAACAACCGAAAGGTAGTTGTATAATATACAGTTTGTGACGTAACATGTTTCACACAGTACAGAGGTGGAAAAGAGACAAAGAAACAGTGAGAAAAAAAGTTGATACAACTACAAGTCATGTCCCATTTGACCTTGTTTTAGAGGTTTTTTTAGATGCATTTAACTTGCACTTTCTGAACCGACTGATTAAAGCAGCACACAAGAATTTTCTATGAACGAGAACGAAAGGGCCTACCAATTTCACCGGGAAAGGTATTTCCACGTACCTTCCAGGGTTATTTTACAAGCCACAATCGACGGCTTTACTTCCCCTCAGAAGGAAGTTGTGCTATGGATTTTTATCACTCAAGAAAAATCCCTTGACCACGGATGGTTTTGAACCCACGAATATTGGGTCTTTTAAGTACACCATTTCCACGCCAAATTAAAAGGGTCCCTCGCCTTAACAGCCTTTATCTGCGGCGTGTTGGTGTGACGTAGTGGCCAACCATCTTCAGAGCGGTAGACGGGGCGAGTAGAATGGTAGGCAGGTATTTTATACCGTCTTGAACATACGGGTATGGAGTGGGTGGTGGGGGGTGGGGGGGGAGCGTCAGTTCATAGTTGATTACTCTTGGTCAAACGCGTGTGAGTATGTGGTGATGGTAGACTTCTCTTCATACCACCCGACCACTGCTCCAATGGATTACCGGTCAGCACAGTACACATGGTGTCAATAAAAATGTTTTCTCTTTATTTAAATAAGAACTCTAATCCATTGCACATAACTGTATCCAAAAATACTCTCAGAGATTCTCTTTTGAGGTTTCTACGAATCACCCGCCTCGGTGGTGTAGTTGGCTAACGCGCTTGTCGTGTTGAGCTCGACTGCTGAGGACGGGGGAGATCGAGGTTCGAATCTCGGTTGGGTGAACTGGGAGTGGTTTTTCCTAAACGGTTTTCCACTCTCCCTCCACGCAAATGTGGGTTCACTTCCTTTAATTCAACCTTCCCAATTCCTAATCCATTAGTGTAATTAGTACTTAAAGCGTATAACCCGAACGGGTAGTAAGACGTGGTGCTAAATATTATTATATTCTACGAATCTCTAATCTCTCTTGTACCATAGGATTCAAGCCAAGGTATTTGAGGAATTATAATTTGAGCGTCCCAGCTCTAGTTTTGACAATTTAGTATCTAATAGTTCTTTTTTTTTCCCCCCTCTCCTAAGAAGTCCGTTCTAAAGTGAGGCACTGGGATAGGACTCTTATGCCCCCCTTCCCTCTTTCTGCTTTCCACTATGGTGCAGCTTTTATGATAAGGCCATAATGAATCATGTCTAGGTAAGCTTTCATGATAAACTGAGTGTACCAACTTGACCAATTTCATATATAAAAAAAAAGACGGCTATAGACTATATTACCTTGTTCCACAGCAGTAAAGCTATTAACATGTTTAGGGTCGTATTTTTAACAGCGGTGGGGGTGGTTTACTTTACTACCCCTCCATCCTCTTTCCCGAACCCCTGACGCCTTAAACCAACACATCTCGCTATAGTATGGTATAGTGGTCCGCTATGACACAGGCTAAAACCCTTAACAAGATTGTGTTCTTATATAACATCCCCCAAGGTATCCCTTCACGCTCTACCCTTCCCCCCACTCCCCTTCCCTTTCCATACTTCCTCTGCACCTAATGAAACATAAATAAGCCAGAACGAGTCTCAGTTAACTAACCCGAGATTGACACTTTCTGCTACACGTAAGGCAGTTAAATAGGACGATCGTTTCGGAGCTTATGCTTCTGGGAAACACACTCTTAGTAATTTGAAGAAGCTTCTTTTACACACACACATAAAGAGATATATATTTTTGGACCCACTTCGTTGATCAAAGGGTCTAAGCCGCAGGGGGTCTTTAACCCGCGGTGGTCCGCTTGCTCATGGAAATGTATAATTATTTCAAGATAAAAAATGACAAATACAGATATATATATAATAAAAATAAGTTTGTGTGTGTGTGTGTGTGTATGCGTGTGCGCGATGCCCAAACAAATCTACGGCACGCAGAGATATGAAATTCTTAACATAGGTGGGCGGAAGGCTTCGAGGTGCATTCGGACCCTCTTACGTCCACATATGTTAAGAATTTCAGATCTCTGCGTGCCGTAGATTTGTCTGAGCATCGCACACAAACAAACAAACAAACAAACAAACAAACACTTCCTGTTATTATTTATAATTATTATTTAGCACCGCGTCTAACTACCCATTCGGGTTATACGCTTTAAGTACTAATTACGCTAATGGATTAGGAATTAGGAAGGTTGAATTAGAGGAAGTGAACCTGCATTTGCGTGGAGGGAGAGTGAAAAACCATTTAGGAAAAACCACCCCAGTTCACCCGACTGAGATTCGAACCTCGATCTCCCCGTCCTCAGCAGTCGAGCTCAACACGACAAGGGCGTTAGCCAACTACGCCACCGAGGCGGGTTTCCTGTTGTTATTATTATTATTATTATTATTATTATAGATAATCAGCATAAAGTATTCGGCTTTGGCCAGAAGGTGTATTCTAGGGTAAAAAGGTTTAAAAATGTGTCAAAATTCAAAAGGGTAAACATCGCTAACAGGGTAAAAGGTAAAGCTAGTAAAAAAAAAAAGTTCAAAAGGGTAAAGAGTGCATAAAGGGTAAAAAGGGTACTTCATATTAAATATGTTTTGATAAGCTAATAAAAATAAAAAGGAAAAAAAGTGTAAAAGGTGTGTAAAGGATTTTTTTTTTTAAATTAACTCCAGTAGAACAGCTCGTGCCGACGAGGCAGGGATCTTGTGATTGGATTAGAGCACGTCACGTGACCACGTTTCTGTTCTGCGTTTGTTTTTCGACGAACATATGAATCCCCTGTGAGATGGTATGGGCATGTAATGAGGATGGAGAAGATGAGGATGCCAGAGAAAATAATGGAAAGGAAGAATATAAGGAAAATACCACACGGTAGATAGAGAAAGAGATAGGAGAAACATTTAACAGAAAGTGTGCAAATGAGAGGAGAAGAACGGAAGCGATTAAAGAAGGAAGAATGGTGGAAGGACAAGATAAACATGGAGGTATTTTACTAAACTGGCCCAGACAAAGGCTGGAAACAGTTGAAGATGATGATGGTGGTGATGATGATGGTAATGATGACGATGATGATGGTAATGATTATGATGATTAGTGTTATTTGATAGGTATTGTTCATATCCATGAGAAGTGAAAGCTTTAGTTCACACGTATGAATACCGTACGTGAAGGTAGATCTAGTAAGTTCTCCTGTCAGAAATGTATATTCGTAAATCTACAGAATAAATGAGTTATGTTTTGGCCATACAAGTTTTTTTGTTATAAAACCTACAAAAGTTTGAATCATTTAAACCCGTAGAAGTTATGCTTGTATGATAAAAGTTTTATTTGAAGGAAGCACAAAAAAAAAATCTTTGATTAAGGGAATAAAACCATGTATAAGCCCTTCAAAAGTGCAGCAGGTTGTTACCGAGTATACCAGACGTGCTAACCGCTCACCCAAACGTACCGGTCTCCAAAATATGAAACAAAGACTCGTGATATCTCGTGTCGCCCCATTATCAATTCAACGTTGGTATCACGGCAGAACTCGAATTAATAATACACAAGGTGATATGCTGGATGCTTGGTTGGTTGGGAGAAAGTGGGGGGGGGAAGGTTTGGAACGGGATAAATAATTCAAAACCCACCCCGGCAACTTAAATTCACTGGCCTTCTCTCGTAAAGTCGTCCGACCTTCCTTACAAACCTTACCATCATTTTATTTACCCTTACCCTCCCCTCTCCGCCATAACCACGGATGAAGGTAAGTATGTTAGCTTCACCGGAGGACAAACAAAACATAAAGAGGTTGGTGGATCATTTTGATTAAGTATCATCTGCATTACAACTGTGAAATGGCAAATATTTTAGTAAGAGGTCAGACTAAAAACTAATTTGTTTAAAGGGATATGAGAAGGTTTAAATACTCTCAAATAAAACTTGAGATTAAAATTAGTTTATTATTATTATTATTATTATTATTATCAGCACCGCGTCTTACTACCCGTTCGGGTTATATGCACTTACGCTAATGTGTAATGGTAGGGTGATTGTGAGATGAAATGGAGGACCTACAGTGTAACGTGGGATCCGAACCACGGTGGAGGCCTGGCATTCCACACATTCACAAGATGTCTTGTCAGAGGTGAAGGAAGGGTTTGGTAATCAGATAAATCTGTGCCGGGACCGAGGATTGAACCCCGTCTTCAGCGGGCCGGTCTAACACGAGGGGCTGACGCCTTAGAGTAGTGGTTCTCAAACGATGGTCCGCGGACCCCCGGGGGTCAGTGACAACCACCAAAATTTAACAAAATAAAAAGTTAAAATAGTAACTAAACAACACTAGGCCTAATCTTAATCAACAAAAAAAAAGCTCCCCCTCTTTCTCACACACCTGCGCAGTGCTACATAAAAAACAAGTGTAGAAATAGACTTGACATGGATTCGGATCTTCGAGTGAAAGTGTCCAACCTTCAACTGGATCTTCAAGAAGTGATAGGGAGAGGGGAGGGGGGAGAAGAGGTTTCACTTATCTCACAAATACTAGACCCGAATGAATAAATTTTAAATTTTTCATATGAGGACGGGGAGATTGAGGTTTGAATCTCGGTCGGGTGAACTGGGGGTGGTTTTTCCTAAATGGTTTTCCATTTTCCCTCCACGTAATTGCGGGTTCACTTCCTCTAAATTCAACCTTCCCAATTCCCAATCCATTAGTGTAATTAGTAGGCTACTTAATCGTACGGGTAGTAAGACGTGGTGCTAATAATAATAAATAATAATAATACGCCTATATACTAACTACACTAACGTGCCAGGGATTAGGAAGGTTTATTTTAGAGGAAGTGCAACCGAATTTGCATGGAAGGAGAGTATAAACCCCTTTTAGGAAAATAAAAACACCCACAGTGCACCCGACCTGGATAGAACCGTGGTATCCCCGTCTTCAGCAGTCCAGTCTAGCAAAAGAGTAGCGCCTTAGACCATGCAGCCACCAAAGCGGGTGGTAAAATTATAATAAACCACGTTCCCTCTAGATCGTTAGACTTTTAAGCCAATAAGGAGAAACAGTGTTAACACAGTCTAGGCGTCGGAGAGATAAGTTACGTTTGAAAAGTTACCGTCGTGAGGTAGGGTGGAGAGGGGTAAGGCTTGGTGAAGAATGAGAGGGGAGGGGCAAGGCTCGGTGAAGAGTGAGAGGGGAGGGAGGGCGCGCTAACCGCACAGATATGAGTTATGAACGCACCGGCCAACATACTACCCACCTCACTTGACTGTGTTATTGTGGCTTTCATTTAGGAAAGGCGGTAAGGATGTGAATGTATTCATGCGCCATCGAGGATGGGAGGAGAGAAGGGCGCTTAAGGAGAGATCGTAGTGACGTAATGGCGCACTTGCGGTGAAGTTACGAGTGATTTGTGATCCTCTCAATTTGTTTGTGAGAGCAAGAAGAATAAAGAAGTTATTTTAATTTAGACTAGATGAATTCCCGTTCTTCGCATGGGTTATTGGGTTATTATTAATTTTTGGGTTAAAATTAGAAACACCGCGAGGAGATGACTTTGTATCGGTTTTCATGGAGAGTTTTATTTTCAGCAGGCCCTCTTGCCTACTGCCTGCAGACGTTATTAGTTGAACGTGGCTGGACAGGTCTCCCCCCCTCCCTCACACGATACCCCACCCCCACACATCGCCCCGGGCCGGGCCCTCTCACTCACACAGACACTATAAAAACCACAAAATTCAGCCAAATATAAACTACAGACATTTACCATATTTTGGAGTTGCGTAATTACATAATTATTTTAATTAATTATCGGTATTAATTTTTTTCCACCCCTTAAAAGCATCTACGGGGTTAAAAATAATTGCAATATTTTTTTCGAAGGCATTATTCGAACAAACTTATCGGATTATCACCCTATAAGCGCTTAAGAGGAGTTTATACAGCAATTTTGTTAATTAGGGTAGCTACCCTGATTTCACCCCCTTAATCACAAAACATCAGAATGAAATACATTTACTTTTTCTAATTAGCTTATAAGGAACACCTGTGCCAAATTTCAGCCCTCTAGCTTCGTGGGAAGTGTGAGAATTAGTGATGAGTGAGTGAGTGAGTCAGTCAGGGCTCTCGCTTTTATATATATATATATATATATATATATATATATATATATATATGTGTGTGTGTGTGTGTGTGTGTGACCTGGTGGTCTAGGGGTAAGGTGTTCAATCCTCAGTCCCGGTACAGATTTATCTGATTACCAAACCCTGCCTTCACCTCTGACAAGAAGTGTATTAATCACAACTTGTGAATGTGTGGAATGCTAGGCCTCCACCGTGGTTCGGATCCCACGTTAAACTGTAGGTCTTCTATTTCATCTCACAATCACCCTAACATTACACATTAGCGTGAGTGCGTATAACCCGAACGGGTAGTAAGACGCGATGCTAAATAATAACAATAATAATAATTACTTTATTTAAAACCTCATAAGTACTCCAGCAAGTACTTATTTTTTAAATTTATTTAAATATGACAAAGAACTCTTTTAACCATCATCTAAAGTACATTAGAAAGGTATCATTATTGTCTAACAGATGGCAGCACTAGCTCTATTTGAGATAAAATTGAACTATCTCCTTTTTTCTCCAATACTTTTCATCTTCAATTTATTTTTTTCCCCCTTTAGTTTAATTTAATTCATTTCCATTTCACCTAAAGTTAAATCAGTTTGTATTTCATTTAATACGACACTGGGTTTAGAAAGTGCACATCGAATGTAATGAGGTAGCATTTTATTTCACTTATTTATAAACACACCCTTAACGGAAACGGTACGAAACGAGAATATTTCCTTAAGCTACGAACCCTCTCCAATAAAATGTATTTTTCATTGTTCGCCCTCGGGAGTCATCGGAGAGAAGAAGTCTTCTTTGGTATGTGTGTAATGTCGTCGCCCGGAAGACTCGTACTGTGCAATAATGGACCGGAAGCAAATGGGAAGAAGAAACGACCGTTTTATTGACTTTTCGGGAGACCGAGCGAGCCTCAAGATCTATTGACTCAGAAATAAGAGGGCAACGTTCAGTACTTGGGGGCAAAGGGGGGCGGTAGAACGGTTTCAGTCGACCTTTTTAATGTTCGGAAGGAATTTCAACCATAAACGTATCGGCCATTTTTTTTTATAGAAAGGCTCTTCTTACCTTATTACTTACTAACCGACCTCATGGTGTAGTGGTTGGAGGCTGCTGACAGAGAGGTCCCAGATTCGATTCCCGGATGTTTCCGGGGGGTTTTTACTGGAAAGGAGAAATAATTCCCATGGTCACTATATCTAAACTTTTTTTTTTGTCAAAATAAATAAATATTGCTCCAGTACAAACATAATATAATTATATTCACATGGTGATATTAACAGTTCTTGAATATTTTTTATGAGCTTAGAGACATTAGATGACGAATGTTGAGGTCACCATGTGAAGAAAATTGAATTGTATGTTTGTACTAAAACAATATCTGATTTATTATCACCCGAAAAAAGTTTGTACATTAAAACTGCAAAATTACTTACCTTTTCTCGCGTTACCTACATACCTGATACTGAGACTCCAATAATCTAAAGTTATTTCGTGTATATATTTACGATTTAGACATATCCATAAAGAAAAAGCCCAGCTTAATAAATAAACATCAAATCCAAGTGCTTTGAAGGTATCATCTGAAAAAAAGATCCAAATATAATCCTATCTACAAGTTGGCGATCACACAGTAAATTCACTAGCGTGGAGGTTAGTTCTCAGAGCCACCGAGACAGGAAACCAAGCTTGCAAAAGAAAGATGGATGAGTTATATTAGGAAAACCAGGAAAAAGTATCCCGTGGCAAACATTGACACAAGGTCAACCTCTTTCAGGGTGTAATGTATTCCATTCCTCCATGTCCTGGCTTTAGCTCAGAATAAGGACACAAGACCCCACACAGTAAGGGGGCTTAGCATCGTCTCCTTTTCTTGGCCAGCATTGAGAAGGACTTTCCTTCCTCCCCCCCAGCATCATCCTTTTCACCCAATGCCTCTCTCTCTCTTTCAAGACTGATGGATGCAACGTGACACCAGGACTTTTTACTTTACAGGAAATGTATTCTCTTTACTATCTTTTTTCTACTTTTTATTTCTTTCTTATGTATAAGAAGCTTGAATTTACCCAATGGTTACAAATGTGGTCAATTCACTTTCTTCAAGATGTGGCCATCGGATAGAACATCGATATCTGTTTGGCTTACGAAGATTAAGTGCGTGTCAAATGTAAATGTCCTTCCCGATGGAGTGACGCTTTTAACAAAGAATTTTAGTGAGACGAAAACATTTGTCGGAACTAAAATTAACTCTATTTATATGGGATGATATGTATTTAATGTGCAAGCTATACACTGGTTCCTCTTCCAGACTACGAAATGTTTAAAAAGGCCATTTCGAATCAGATCAACCGGGAATATAGAAACATGATTTTAGATTTTAGAATACCACCTATTTCATCACATTGCGGTATTTTTTTTTAGAATGGTAGTACTGAAGCGTTTTAAGGTGATGATGTAGAGAAAGAGAGTTCGAGAAAAGTTAAGTGTTTTTGTAGTTTACATATCAAAATATTTTTGGCCTAAATAAATCAAATATTTCTCCAGTAGACACATAGAGTTCAATTTTCTTCACGTGATATCAAAAGTTGTTGAATATCTTGTCATGAGCATAGCGGCATTGTATAACAAACTTTTAAAATGAAGATAGAAAGTTTTCATTCCATTCTAGGTCACCCTTAACAAGTATTCTAGAAATGTTGAGCTGACTATGTGAAGAAATTTATAAACGATTTTGGTAATGTAACAATATTTGATTTAGTTAGAATGGAAAAATGTTTTGCTTTATAAACTGAAAAAACACTGGTATTTTCTCTCGTCTCCTACATCTTAATATAAAACCATCAAAACAATTCTCAATTGTATTAGAATTTTCTGTTGCAATTCTGTTAAAGATTAGTTTTATTTGTTTGAGGAAGGATGTATCCATGCTTTAATCTCATAGCTGTGATATCTCACATTTAGATCAATGTCACCTACGCATCTTTTAAAAAAATAATCAAACATAAAATTTAAGGTTTTTAAATCTGTGGCAACATGTTATGTTGATACCCTTCATCTCAATTTTGGAATATACCATATTTTAAAATATTAATCCAAATATTTAATAACGCTAAATGTAAGACTTATGCATGACTGTAACTCATTTCAGCAAACCAGGTTTCTTCTTTAGTTGTGATTTTATGCATTCTTCACTTTATAACATAGAAATTGAGATGGAAGAGGATGTTGTTGTTTTCAAGATAATAAAATCGTTCCAATCAATTTAAGTTCAATTTTTTTTCTGGTGAATGCTATAAAATATTTTCAAAGCTCCATAAGAGCTGAGTTATCTTTTCTAATGGCCGTATTTATAGTCCAGGCTAAAGAGCTAACCAATCTCCCAATATTCGAATAACAAACAGTTGGAAAACACTGAGCAGTTCAAGTAACTGGGAAGTCTTCTGACAAAGGATGCTTACCGCACCAAGGAAATTAGGTCGAGGATCACCATGGCCAAGGAAGTTTTCAACAAGAAGAGGTTATTGCTGACCAGTAAGTTGAATTTGGAACTGGTGAAGAAACTGATGGAATGCTACATTTGGAGCATCGTGTTGTATGGAGCAGAAACTTGGACTCTCGGGAAGATGGAACAGAAATACTTGGAGAGCTTTGAAATGTGGTGCTGGAGAAGACTTCAGAAGATCAGATGGACAGACAGGGTGACAAATGAACAAGTCCTAAGACAAGTGGGTGGGAAAATGACGATTTTGGATGTGATTCTTCGGTACAGAGCAAACTGGATCGGACACATCCTTAGGAGGAACTGTCTTCTGTATGACGTCATAGAAGGAAAGGTTAAGAGAAAGAGGAGCTTGGGAAGGAGGAGGATTCAAATATTAGATAACTTGAAGGAAAGTAGAACATTCTGGGAGCTGAAGAAGGAGGTAAAGTACAAAGTCCTTAATTTGAGGGCTAAAATAAAAATTTATAAAATACCCTAAAGCTTAAGGCATGACCATATAGCATATAAATATAAAATTAGCATTAAATCAATTAAATCTTTTCAACTGTAACCCTTGGAACAGACAAACAGACAAACAAACAAACCTACATGGGGACAGATAGAACTACGAAACCCTGTTTTAAGTTTGGGGATAAACACATCTTCAAAATTCATCATAATCTAGAGGTGGTAAATTTCCACGATTTAGACACTTTATATGATTAAATAAATTAATGTTACGGTGCACCGCACAAAAGCTACTTTCATTATTTTTTATCTTAAAATAGAGACATTTATCAAAAACTCGTAAGATTTGTGAAACAAAATGTACGTTATTGCAGAAACTCTACACCAAAGAGCATTAATGAAATAATATAAACTGTTACCAAAACATTGACAAAAGTTTAACATTTATGTCCACCAAATAGCATAAAAATCAATACAAATTTTTATGTATCTCCGTTTATAATTTGCTTATGGTTTTAGAAAAATATATTTAAACTAAAAGTTATTTACTTTTAATAGTACTACTTACTTTAGAATGATAAGTTGTTTCGTGTCTTGAAGAGTTTTGAAGATATGATCAAAATGGTATATTTCCACGTATGTATTTTCACCGGAAAATGAATGTTGCCATTTTGTTTTAATGATAAACAGTAACTAGGTACAAAATGTAATCAAAATCGTTAGAACGGATTTTGAGAAAACCTATTTTTATCTCTTTTTGCCCTTTAGTAAACTGCCTCTAATTTTAGGATTGCATATTTTATTCCAAAATTTTCTCTGGGAAAATTTACGAAAACCCTGATAGATACCAAGTTCATCCAGATTGGTAAAATGGTATTGATCTCAAGGCCGAAATACAGACAGATAGACTGCATCACGAAAAAAAAAAACTTTTTCGGTTTCAGGGGTTTCAAGAAAAGTCGATAATTATCAAAATCTCGAGTTAAGATTTCTTTGACGATCACAATTCATCTCTCTATCTCTCTAATGAGTCGAGATAAAACAAAAAAAGAACAAAAAACACACGAAATTATTCCGTAATTCCTCTGGGGAAATCGAAAGAAGCACCTGTTGCCATTGTTTAATTTAGATAGTAATCATAACAGTGAAACAAAATTGAATCACAAATATCACAATCCTCTTTCTAATTTTTTTTTTAATACTGAGCCTCAATATGATCCCTACACAAATTAATCCCCGAGCTTTCAGTTCACAATATATTCATCCACCTTTACCCAACCCCGCGTTAACGTTATATTATTACCAGCCCTTACCTACAGCGTTAATATTCGAAATGTCACCTTGAAACAATTCCCTTAAGCAATATAAATGCTAACTTGCTACTTTGACGGCGAGGAGACACTACCTAATCAACTATTACTACTGCCGAACAAATTAACACCCCCCCC
>CABFVZ010002185.1:76599-103004 GCA_902151445.1 Timema monikensis
GCCCATGTAGCAATATGTCAACAAAGATCACCCCTTCCCCCCCTCTCAACAGTGTGAGTATGTGCTTAGAACTATGTTTATTTAATAAAGATCCATAGTGGTGGTATTGCGGACAAAGGCGTCAGTCTCGTCTTATAAAGTTTACTGGTGCTCCAAATGAAGCTGGGGTAAAACACTTTTTTTTTATATTTCATCTTTTTTTTTGTGTGTTCATTTTCCAAAGTCAATTTTTTTTGTCTGTGTCCTTATCTTATTATTCATCCAAGTTTCTACACATATTATTATTCACACTTGTAGCACAGGGAATAAGAAGAAAAAATTCAGATGAAACGCACCCGCATTTGTATAGGGAAAAAACACCTTTATTTAGTGCAGAAAGGAATAGACCCATGAAATACTCATTATTGCTTCATTTATGCAGGATTTCTGATTGTCTGCGACGTGTCTGATCACTATGGTAGATGGCCACCTTAAAATACCAACTAGTTTTTTCGCTGAAAACCGGGCGGCTCTTTCACTACTCAGTAAATGAAAATATGGCGTTGACAGAATAAAATACAGGCCACTTAACGCAACATTATTCGAACACAATCTTCTCGTCTTCTGTTAAATTAGTTTGGGGTGGCGGATATGATGGAAGAAAGGGGGTGGTGATGGTGGATGTGGAAGCAGGGAGAAGACGGGAGTAGTTTGCCCTCAAGGGGGTTTGAGGGGTTTTCTTACGTACCTCACTCCTTCACTTCAGAACCACACGCTTCACGCAACGCCATGGAACAGTGATTAAAAAAGACATAACACTCCATGAGTATTACAAAACTTTATAGAGCAACCTTGTACTTAGTTCAGAGATTCACTAGATCTACTTTCACGTATTCATGTCTCAAACTGTTAATTTTTATAGGTATTAGCCATGCCAAGACTACCTCTGGTGTCTAGTGATCAGAGGTCCTGGGTTTGTTCTCCCTGCGCCTACAGATTTATCTGTGAAACTGTGGATCTGGAACGGGGTCAACTGAGCCTCTTAAGGACAAATGAGGAGTTATTTAAATAAATAAGTAGCGGCTCCGGTCTAGTAAACTGAAATAAACGGCAGGAGGGCTTGTTGTGCTGACCACATGACACCCTATATCCACAAATGGTGGCACTATCATCGCTAACAGCGGCGGCCACTTGGTCGTTATAGATCTCTTACGGGCTGACGTCATATAATTGTTTTTTTTTGCAATGCCAATAAAATAGCACTCATAAATAGTAAACTTTACCAATTTTGGTCACAAAAAAATATGTTTGTAGCTTATAAAAACCCTTCCTATTAAAATTGGACTATATACATTTTGTTACGTATTCAGGCTATTCCAAACTTACGCGAATCTTAGGACACAGAATGATGAAGGCTAGGTATGTGTTAGAATTATCCTGGAGTAAAGTTGGTAGAACCACGGTGATAACTGCAGCGTGTGAAACCATCCTCAAGGCACCCTGGTTCCCGTACTGGTGGCTATCTATCCTAGGAAGTCCAGCTCACATAAAACTACATTGACAGGTTGTGGTGTGGTATGAGGTTCGATTCTCGACCGGGTGAACTTTAGATGGTTTTCTGATTGTGCGTGATCATTTTGGTTCTCCCATATCCTTACCGAGTGAACGTGTCTCCCGCGTTCCTGTAAATAAAATTATTTACACCTGTAGTTGCATCAGAATTTGATAGGAGGGAAGATGTAAAAAAAATGCAAAACAATTGTTCCCAAACTGTGGGTCACAAGCCGATTTTGATGGGTTGCTAAAAGTCTTCGTAAAGGGAAATTGTGGTTATTATTTGAAAATAAAAAAACAGCAATAATGGTAAAGTGATTTTTTTTAACATTATGGAATAAACGTTGCGAAAAGACCATTTGAAGGCCTTTGCTGTGTTCCTGGATCAAGGATCACGGATAATCTAACCGAGCAGTCCACTCGATGTGACTATGTGTTGGTGCAACAACAAAAACATTCCGACGTGGAAGAAGATGTATATAGACTAATATGATTTCGTGGAGTTCTTGTTTGATGCTAGCTCGGTTCAACATCACGTGTCATGTTCTTCCCTCTCTCTCGCACCTTGTTCCCGTTGGTCGCTAACCCCAGATCAAGAATATATCACTTATTACGGGCATGTTGTAAGGTAGCGTAAGGATCTCTGATCGTATATATTGGCTTGTTATAATGGTTTTAATTTACACAATCGACTACGCCAGATCAACGGGATCTACGACAACCCAACACCCACCTATCCCATCCTTGCTCCAACCACAGACCTGTCATTCACAAGTCACTCATTTCATGCCATCACAACCTTAGTCACGGCCGGACGCCACTGGGATAACCGCCTAGGTTGTCTACTAGCCAGAGGATAATACTGGCGCCGGGGGCGGCCCCAGATGGGGAATGGAAATGTATCCACCTCACTCCTAATCCCAAGAAAAGAAAATCCTACCCCAATAAGCAACTCTTTATAACCTTTGCCACCGCCGGACTTCATTGGGATAACCGCCTAGGTCAAACTTCTAGCCAGAGAATAACGCTGGCGCCACTGACGGCCCCAGATGGAGAATGGATATGTAACCATCCGCGTCAAACCTATTCCCTACAGTCAAGTTAAGCCTTTAGATCCTCCTCCCGGAAATCGACTCATGAAACAACAACATATATCATCATCATACCTTATACACACCTTCCCACATCCCAACAAAAGAAAATCCTCCCCAAATCCCGAGACCCAGCGCAATCGTTCACTATCACCAATTTCACTCACAGTGTCAATAATTATACAATTGTTTGTACAAGGTATTAATTCAATCAAGAGGCCAGGAGTCACGATAGTGACTCCATACTCTAACACAAATATAGCCCTTTCACAGTCGGCCTAGCTTGGCATCAGAGTCAAGGTAGAAATGTCCTGCGTCGGGCTACAAAATCACACACATGTATTATTCTGCAGGCTCATTTCATCTGTCCCATTTCATCAGGTAAATAAGTTCATTCGCGAGGTTAAGAGTCATGACAATGACTCGGTACTCAAACAACAAATCAGCCCTTTCACAGACAACCTGGCGTGGCATAACTGTCAAGTCAGATGTTCAATGTCGGGCAACAGCCGAACGGCGTTTTAATTTACAATTACACTTGGTTCTAGACGGTTATGGAGGCCACCTTTAAGGTGGCTATCTCTTGTTTGCGCTTCACGCGCCCTGATTCTAGAAGGTGAGATCATAGAGGCTAGATAATACCATTGATTTAAGGGGACAGTTAGCATGTGATTATAATTGTCTGTATATTTCTTGCGCTTCACGGAGACAGCATTCAGCTATAAGTGTCAACATTTTTCTTACTTGCACTTCATACATACTTTTAAGGGGGCAATGTTTCCTTGTCATATTCTACATGATATGTTTCGCTAGAGCTGGTTATATTAATTTAAGGGGACTTTGTTGCTCATGTCATATGATTCTAAAAATAGGGTGTGTGTTTCAAGGGGGAGTGTTTCAAATATTTTCTTTCATTCGCTCCGAAGAACTATCTATAGTTATATAAACTTATTTTATTAATTTCGATGTATCAATTTTTGATGTTAAAATAAAATTATTGTTACAAAGAAGGTTGTTGTTCTTTTTTAGTGCATTTTAAACTAAAAAGCGAAAAAAAAAAAAGGCGTATGGTATACGGATATGGGAATAGAATTTCATGTTCGTGCCTGGGCCGTAACTCATACGTCAAAGCCATCCAAGCATCAACCGGAAAAGAGCGCACCCTTACCGTATACCTCATTATGAAAAATATAACATTTGTTTTTTTATTTAATATAATTCTACACCCAATTCAGAGGCCGTATGGTCTAAGATACTACTCTCACAATATACTAGACTGCTGATGGTGGGGAGATCGTGGTTCTATCCCAGCCGGATGTGCTAAAGGTGGTCTTCAATGGTTCCCCACCCTCTATTCACATAAATGCGGATACACTTCCTCTAAATTCAACTTTCCTAATCCCTAACACATTAGCGTAATTATTACGTAAGGGTATAGCTTGAATGGATAAAAAAAACGTGTTGCTAAAAAAGATGTAAATATAATTTTATAAACAATAGTAAAAAAATAATCAACTTAATAAATATCCTCCTTCCTTATATCTATACTGTTATCACCGCATCTTACTGCCTGTTCAGGTTGTACGCATTACGCATATAAAACAATTACTCTTCTGGGGTAAGGATGTGGAAGGAAGCATTTTAGAGCATTTGTGTGGAAGGATAGTAGAGAACCATTTAGGAAAAACCACCTTCAGTAGACCCGACCGGGATTCAAACCTATATCGTTCCGTCTTTCTAACACGAGAGTGAAGCCTTTCAGATCATTCGGCCACTGAAGCGGATTGTGGAAAATGGTATGTCTTAAAAAATGGATTGGATTTTTTTTTTACGTTTTTTAAAAACTGTTACCTTACTTTGTTTTGGAAAATACCAGACGTCACATCTTGGTGTGGTTTTGTTTATTCTATTCTAGAAAACATTTAAATCGAGATCAGTGAAACTATTTCAGTATATTTAAAAAAATTAAAAAAATAGAATATTATTCCAATTTTGCTGTTGACAAGTAAATAATTCAGAAAAGCTTTAGAATTATCTAATATCCCTATAAATCGGTCGTTTTAATGGACTCTTTAAGAGCTATTGTCTTATTTTAATATCATGAGCTGGTATCTCAACTGAACTCCTGTTTAAAATTTTAAAAAAGTTGCTTAGGAAAAAGGAGGAGTCAAATAATGGATGATTTGATGTAAAGTAGAATATTCTGGAAGCTGAAGAAGGAGGCAGAGGACAGGGAGAATTGGTGGTCTAAGTTCACTGACAAAAGGAATGGATCTGTCGTAAGACAGAACACCTAATAGTAAAAATCATAATACAAAATAACATAGTCAAAGACTTTAAAATTTTCTAAATAAATGGTGGTTTTTGTACTTTAACAATTAATTTGTTAATGTTAGTAACACATAAATTTATTTCCTTTGTCTTTCTAGTATTTAGGAAGATATTATTTCATTCTTTTCCCGCCATCAAAAACTATCTGAACACTCCATAGTAGTTCCTGTTTTCTTTAGTGCAAGGATTCCTTTCAAAACATCAAGCTCTTATATCGATGTACATCTGCTTCATCTTCGTGTTTGTTCAAAAATGTTAAAGAAGGGGGAAGTTTCAAGCATTATAATTAAATCTACTGATAGTTAAATAAATAACGCAAATTAAAGAATATTTCAGAGAATATACTAGTGAATATAAAGAAGGAACATTAAAATAGTAAAATTATGCAAAGTTTTTTTTTTAAGATAAACAGAAAAAGAGAGAGAAATTTCTTTTCTTATTAAATCTGTAATAGATCTTACTGCAGTAGACTACACACACATATCACTGGATTCTTCTCAATTTATTGTACACCGCCTAATACTACCCTGTACTAACCCCTTGGTTAAGTAGAATACTGTTGGACACAGGTCAACATACCCAAAGCAATGGCACAGTAGCTCCATGGCTTCTTTGGTGCTGACTGACAACTCACAGCTGACTTCTGACAGTCAACATCTAGGTATATACAGTAACCCCATGGCTTCTTTGGTGCTGACTGACAGCTCATAGCTGACTTCTGACAGTCAACATCAAGGTATATACAGTAGTCCCACGACTTATTTGGTGCCGACTGACAGCTCACAGCTGACTTCTGACAGTCAACATCTAGGTATATACAGTAGCCTCGTGGCTTCTTTGGTGCTGACTGACAGCTCACAACTGACTTCTGACAGTCAACATTTAGGTATGTACCTAAATTTTGACTCTCAGAAGAGACAGCATGTTTTTGCAGATCATATGGTTAGGCGTAGGGATACATAATTTGGTCTGGTAACTTTTCAAAGCCATCAGCTGTCAGTCAGCACCAAAGAAGCCATGGGGCTACTGTACACACAACGGGACATTATTAAATTGTGCACAACCTGGTACAGCCCTTATTACGGCAGACTCCACTCACATACATCTGCTAACTAAAATAATCGTTACTCATTTGTTGCGGGCAGACAAAATACTAATTGTGGTTGTCAGAACGCTATTAATTTACACTAATCTAGAAGATAGAACTATTTTAATGTATTTTAAGACCCAGAATTTGTTTCTAAGCTTTCACGTTTGAAATATAGTGAAAATATTGATGCATACAAAAGTGACAATTCTTTAATTTTTTGTTTCTCTATTAACTTATTTGCATATCTACTAAAACTTTCACAACAATATATTACTATAATTTAATTAGCACCCAAATCAAAAAATGTCAAACACTACAAGCCATCATAATATTATTGCCCTTATTGAAGAATGTGTCCAACGTAATTATTATCTTTGTTTCAGTGATAGCTTATATTTTCTTTCATTCAATTGTGAATAACCTAATTTTTTTTATAAACTTATTTAAAAAAAATTAACCATTTTTTTTATTGACCTTAAGCATTATGTTTCTGAAATTCTTACGAGAGCATTCATTTTGTTTTGAGTAAATTAAATAGATAAACTTTCACAGTTTATAATTTACTGATCAAAGTTTGTTTGTGTGTTTTTCTTTCTCTTTCTAACCACGCAGTTAAAAAGGTAAAGTGAGCAAGAGAGGAATGGCGGTGAATTTCCCAGATTCCGGGTGGGCAAGTTGTGTTGGTTAGGTTGGTGTTTTCAAGGGAAGGTGCAGCTTGGAAAAGTTTCCTTCTGTGATTAAGTTAGAAGTTTAGCAACTCTTCAAAAGAACAACAGAAGGCCATCGAGAGGGTAAGGGTTAAGGGTGAAGTGTGGTAACTTGAGGTGAGGGTGGTTCTACAGGTACAGTTGATTCGAAAAATTCACAATGTTTGCCCTTTTTTTTGTTGTTTTTTTTGTTGCGAGTTTTCAAAACTTTCAAATATTTTTGTAATTGGACATTCGGTTGATGAGCAATGGTAAAAAAAATTACGTGCATATTATATCATTATTACTATTATTATTATTATTAGCACCGCGTCTTACTACACGTTCGGGTTATACGCACTTACGCTAATGTGTAATGGTAGGGTGATTGTGAGATGAAATGGAGGACCTACAGTTTAACGTGGGATCCGAACCACGGTGGAGGGCAGGCATTCCCCACATTCACAAGTTGTGATTAATACACGTCTTGTCAGAGGTGAAGGAAGGGTTTGGTAATCAGATAAATCTGTGCCGGGACCGAGGATTGAACCCCGGACCCCCAGAACAGAAGTCCGACACCTTACCCCTAGACCACAAGGTCACCTATTTCATGACTTAACCAGGCCATTCGTATATTTATCATATTTTAAAATGTATGAGTAAGGTTTAATTTAGAATAAATACACCCACAGTAGAATGAAGAACAAGTAGAAAAATATTTAGGAAAAAACCTTTCAGTACACTCAGCCAGGATTCAAGCGTTGACCACCCCATCACCAGCTAAACAGACTGAACGAGACTAATGACTTAGTCTGTGTGCTTATTTATTCTGGTACCATGGTTTATTTTTGGAGATTTTTCATAGATTTAATCTTTCAAAAACAAAAATATGCCAACAAACTTTATTTTTAAGCAATGTATAAAGGAAATAAAATTGATATCTTTAATGCATTATTTAATAGATTGGAACTTTATGTTCTTTGTCAAAGTCAGGAATGCTACTAGCTCTCCAAAACCAAAAATAAAGTTCAGCAGATCCACAGAAATAGCCGTTGCTCAAGTGTCACGGAAAATATAATCATTAAGACTCGTAGCTGTGATATAATAGAAGCCGTTTTATAGTTTGAAAAAAAGTATACTTTATGTTGATTTAAACTGAAGAATCTTTTTTTAGTTTTTAGATCAACGCGTGTTTTATTAATTATAGATCTAAACTGTCATTTTGGAAATTATTGTATTTTTTTTTAATTTATCTACCTTATAAAGGCAATTGATCAAACTTTTTAAAATTAAGGATATCGTTATTTTAGCTGAAAATTTCTATTTATTGGTTTATTAGATAAAAGACTATTCAGAATACGCTAAAAGTATAGTGTAGGCGTTTAAAAGATGTGCAAAACATTGAAAAAATTAATCCATAGGTTTCCTGTCTGTTTCAGGTTAGTATTTGGACTTTAAAATTTTTATTTAGAACTGAAACGTGGCCCATTCATTCGCCAGCTGTGACAAATTTTTGAGTTATTAATTTTAGAAACAATTTGCTCTATTATCACTATTAAAACCATATAAACGTCACCCCTTTCGGAGCAAGTCAACCGTCGTTGTATAACACAATCTCGGGAAAATGGTACAGAGGAAGACAAAAAGAAGAGGAGGACAGTAAGAATGGAAACAAACATTGAAACAGTACGTTGAAATATCGCCAAGTGCCCAAAAATCTTCAAAGTGACTATCTTTAGAACTTGGGATTGCTGAAACCTCCCTGAAGCTCGTAATGGGAAAGGATATAAGTTGGGATTGCTGAAACCTCCCTGAAGCTCGTAATGGGAAAAGGATATAGTAGGTGTTGGGATTGCTGAAACCTCCCTGAAGCTCGTAATGGGAAAGGGTATAGTAGGTGTTGGGATTGCTGAAACCTCCCTGAAGCTCGTAATGGGAAAGGGTATAAGTTGGAATTGCTGAAACCTCCCTGAAGCTCGTATTGGGAAAGGATATAAGCTGGGATTGCTGAAACCTCCCTGAAGCTCGTATTGGGAAAGGATATAGTAGGTGTTGGGATTGCTGAAACCTCCCTGAAGCTCGTAATGGGAAAGGGTATTAGTTGGAATTGCTGAAACCTCCCTGAAGCTCGTATTGGGAAAGGATATAAGGTGCTATCCGTATCAGATTAATCTTTTGTAAGAACTTTTTCTGTACAATTATGAAACATTATTTCAGTTTGAGCTTCATTTTTAAATATTGTTGCAGAGGATGAGTGTGGATCGAGTGATGAAGCAAATATATGAAGGTAGAGTGTGTGGATCAAAAGGGAGGTGTATGACTATGTAAGACATGGCTAAACGTTGTAGATGAAAGTGTTAAAAAGAGAAACATTAAGAGTTTTAAGAATAAAAGATCATGTAGGACTCGCCGTATGGATGTTGTTGAAGCGAAGGGAGTATGAAAGAATAGGGAAGTATGAAGAAAGTTAGTGAGGATGGATTAGTTACGAAGTTGTTATGCTTTAAGATATATGTACAGTTTCTTGCCTAAGCCGTAAGAACGGCGTGATTAGGTATGTATTTATGTATGTTGTCGTAGAGTCAAACAACATTTTTAGGCTAATGATGTCGGAAGAGGCACATTTTCAACCAGGAGAGTTTGTTAATAAGGAAAAATGTAGAATTCGGGTTATGGAAAATCCACCAGCGCGTTTCTGTGTGGTGTGGAATTATGTATGGAAGAACCATCGGAACTTTTTTTTTTATTCTGAGGGTATAATAGTAACTAAATGGTGAAATATACCATCACGTGATCTATATATTTCTTAAGATCATTTCTGCAAGCCATAAATGACTGCAAAGAACTGTAGTTTCAAAAAGATGGAGCCACAGCCAGGAATATGATGTGGAAGAGCTTTGTAAATCAATTAATCTCACGCTCTGGAGAAGACAACTTGCTAGAAAGATCCCTAGACCTAACGGCATCTGATTTTCTTTTAATGGGGGTAATTAAAAGAAAGAATTTACATCAATAAATCCAGAGCGTTACATGATTTCAAACAAACAAACTTTTCACAGCGTCATGTATATATTCTTTTGAGGGCACATTTGTGCATTTCATTCAAAAAAGGTCAACATTTAACAGGTATTGTTTTTCACAAACAAATGTATTAAATTTAAATGTCCAAGAATCATGTAACAGATAAAATAAATCTTGTTGATAAATCATTGGCTCAAATTACAATCCCTTCACTACTTTTGGTAGGCCTTGTAATTTCCTATTAGTTGATAGTGATACCATATATTATCACTGGGGTTAGTTTCCTTCATATGTCATGATGAGCACAACGTTATCAGATGAGAAACCTTTCAAAGTAATAGAAAAAGTTGTCATTAAGTTACAGGAAATCCTTGACAGATATTTAAAGAAATGTTGAAATCACTATGTGTGTAAAATTAAACTCTATGTTTCTACCAAAGCAATATTTTATTTATTTTGGCTAAAAAAATGTTTTGCTATAAGAACTGCAAAAACATCTTACCTTGCTTTCCCTATATCCCCACCTTAAGGATACAGAGTGTGGATAAAATATTATTATCTCATAAGGACTATATGGAACTATTGACTATGTAAATAAAAGTTTTCTTGCACAGACGTCATTCACGGGGAATAAAGGGAGGAATACGCCTTGCACCCCCCCAAAAAAAATCTGACTTTTTTTTAGTTACTTAAGCGAAACAGTTATTTGTTTTATAGACAAAATTAGAATTCTACGTTTGGAGGCATTCAAAAATTCTCAAGTTAGTCTTAATTTTTTATATGACATATATAGAATTAATTATGTTTTAATATTATTCTTATTATTTGTTTGGTACATTTGTGTTTTTAATTTGTAATTTATAATGAAATATAATCTGTCCCCTCCTCATTCTACCCTCCTCTCTTCAATCCCCTCTACCTCTCCTCCACACACACACAAATAAAATTATTATTATTAGCACCGCGTCTTACTACCCTTTCGGGTTATACGCACTTACGCTAATGTGTAATGGTAGGGTGATTGTGAGATGAAATGGAGGACCTACAGTTTAACGTGGAATCCGAACCANTCGGTGGCTGCATGGTCTAAGAGATCACTCTCGCAATAGACTAGACCGCCAATAACAGGGAGATCATGGTTCAAATCTTGGTCAGGTGTCCCGAGGTGTTTTTGTTCCAAAATGGTTTTCCACTTTCTCTCCCTACAGAAATGCGGGTTCACTTCCTCTGAATTCAACCATTCTCATCCTTAACTCTTTAACATAAATAGTACATATGCATATAGCCTAAATGGGTAGTAAGACCCAGCGCTAAAAAATATAAATTTATACTTACCGCTATTTTACATCCGGACACACACACACACATATATATATATAATTATATATATAAACTTTTTTCCCACCCAAACTCCCTCCCCCTCCCCACCCCCCCTTCTTTCGTTTCTCTTTTGGCCTACCGCCTTCTTTCTTATGGCAACAAGAGTGGCTTCATTTTAATTTTCCGGTTTCTTGCGCCACAATTAATTTTCGGGGGTTGCCTTCTTATCGGGCACAGCTGTAGTAACGTGAGTCTGCAGGGAAAGATTTATATTCCCAGCTTTTCTCTTTCGCAAGGAGTTCACTTGTTTTATCATTTTCTGCAGCTTCCCTCTTATCGTCCCCTCAATTTCTCCCTCCTTCGTTCCAAGATGGACCACATACTTATAGAGTTTTCTTTATAATAACATTTGAAATGTTACAACTTTTTATTGTATGATCTACGTTTAAGGCTGTGCAAGAGTGATTATATTTTATTTTCTTATTTTTATGGTTGAGAGTCTTTTAAATAGAATAAAAACATTAAAATAAGTAATAATAGAGCAAAATTGTTATGTTTTTTTTTGTTTAAATAGTTATGTTTAATTTAACTTAATAATACTAATTCTTCTCCAAGTATTAATTAATAAAAGCAAAAGGGGAATGCCAGGCCTCCACCGTGGTTCGGATTCCACGTTAAACTGTAGGTCCTTCATTTCATCTCACAATCACCCTACCATTAAAATCACCCTACCATTACACATTAGCGTAAGTGCGTATAACCCGAACGGGTAGTAAGACGCGGTGCTAATAATAATAATAATAAAAAAAGCAAAAGCCATAAATGTTTTTATGGCTGTACGGACAGTATAGCACTATATGGTAAACATATTTTAGGCACGGTCTGTACCATATTTTGGTGGATCCGGGTGGGGTTGGGTGCGATCATCCCATCCTGCATAGGAAATAATCATAAATATTGAAACCAATCCTTTAAAGTTGTAAAGAAAGACTGACTAACACCTTCCTCATCCTATATCTTACACGACCTAATCAAAATTAGGCAACATCTCTTTCAACTTAGCTTTAGAGCAAAGCAAGGGAATTAAAACTAAAAACTATCCAGTATTTATATTATTAAGTTTAGTATTAAAATACATATTTTTTTCGTTTATTAATGAAACACTTTAGACCTATGTACAGTATATACTTATTACTTTTATTGTGACGGTGACTTTTTGTTTTGTTATTTTTGTATTAAAGTTACAAATTGGTTAATTCAAATTGTGTTCTTTCTTAAAGTCACTAATTATTATTATAATTATTATTATTTATGCTATTAATTGTTAATTTCAACTAGTTTGTTAAGCTCGCAATATTATTATTAAAATATTATAAATTAAAATCTTTATTAATCAAAATTATTAAATTTATCCTTAAGGGAACCTTGTGAAAACCAATTTTCACTCCCTCCCCCCCTCCCACAACCACAAAATTAATTAAATATATATTTGAGGGAGCCTCATGAAGACCAATTCACCCCTACAACTAGCCCTGGATCCACCCTTGAGATTGGCGTAGTTAAAAGTTTTTGTCCTTCAAACGATAGCATTGTATTCCACCAAACCTCTCTGTAAACATTTCCTATTAGGCTACTAATACCTTCTTTCCTTTCTTTTATTTGTACTCAAAGTGAGAAGTTAAGTGAAAGTGGTAAAAAATAAAAAAAATAAAAATATTTTTATAAATTGTATGCTATTCAAATAGTTAAAAAAAAAATTGAAAAATGTAAATCCCCTACAGCTTTTTCTAAAATCAATTAAAGTTTATGTCATGCTGGGAATTTTTTTGATAAACCTTCACATGTTGATATAACTTTCTTCAGTCATTTGTTTCTGGATCTTGGGAGCATCAGTCAACTGTTACAATAGTGTGAGCTTGGTTTATTTTTGTGGTTATCATGTAAAACTTGTGCTAAAAACTGAGTAAAACTAGTTTTTAATAGCGTTTTTAATATTTGTGTGGATCAAAAGACTTATAAAAAACTAGCATTTTGTTATAATTTCAATAAACAAATTGTGTCAAAAAAATGGTAAAATCTCAACTTTATTTTGTGATTTCTGAAGAAATAAAAACCTAATATGGTGGAAACAAACTGAAGTCAATTTTGAAACAAACACTAACAAATTATTCAAAAATACCCTTCTCTTAGAAAACATCAATGAATTATTTTCCAAATGCAGGTTGGTTTAATTTGTGTTTTTTTTATTCAGATATATTTTATAATAAAAAAACTGTCCACTAACTTTTATCAAATATTTTTTATAAAAATTACAGCGACCTTTCTTTCTTACCCACGAAAGGTTTTAGTGTTGAAAAGACGTTCCCTTCAAACACCCATAAAAAGAAAAAAAAAAGAAAAATCTTACGTCCATCTCGATGCTCGTTTCTATGCGTCGTCACGCGTCGTTTTCGCCAACTTCCCGCCCAACGCCGCTCTGCCAAATTGCTACTACTCGACAAAAACCACGAAACAAGACTGCAACTTTTGCATAAAATGTTCAAAAAGGAGGACTAAAAAAGAATAATATATTTTCTGATCGCGTGAATTGCAAATAAATTTGTATGGCTTACTACATTGAATAGTCTTCATTTATATTCATTGCGGGATGTTTTCTTCTTTTTTAAACTTATATATATACATATAATATTATATCATATTATATATATTATAAAATATAATATAATAACAAAAATATAGTTTTCATTGATTTCTTGTCTAGAGATGATTTTTATATGTGGTATGCCACAAATCTAATTAAACTTGTACTTTTAAAATTTAAAATAGCTATTTGCAATACAATTTGTATAACAATTATCTATAAAGATTCCCTTCATCCTTGGACCAGTGGCTTTGTGCTGCTTAAAATAATTTAATATATTTAAATAAATGCGTTTTATTTATTTATGGTCTGTTTTAATCCATACAATTCTACGATTTTGAGCACAAGATGAGGCTGTGTAGTTTCAATAATTGTCTTTAGGTATGGATAGCTTGGAAGTAATGTGCGAAAGCTAATTCATGTTTAAAAAGGTTAAATTGACTACCTAAATAAAATAATAAAAAATTCTTAACAAATCAACATGAGAAGTGGCGGCTCGTGTATAGGCACTGCGGAACTACAGCACCCCCTATTTCTACTTGATATTATCGATAACATTTAATATAATGAGTACTTTTTTCTTTAATTCTTTCTTTATTTTAGTAGTACAATATATATTCCTTAAGCTTAATGTCAGTACTTCAATAGCCATCCCCCAGTTTATGAAAAAGATACAAAAATCTTTGTATGGAACTGTGCTATTCACAGTGCCATAGACGTGGTGTTTGACTGTTGTGCGCATGCGCACATAATAGGGGGTGGGGAGAAAGGCGGGACTGCCAGGTAGTGAGAGCACTGTTGCTCTGGCGTGATGGTGGAAAGAATTTTTTTTTTAATCAGCGTGTGTTGTGCTTAAAAACCGTGTACCATATTCTTGAATGTGATAAAGTGTAGAATAGTGTAGAGTTAGATTATTATTATGCTTCCAGCTATTCTATTTAATTCTTTTTTTTTTCGTTTTTTTATTTAACAGAAAGAATAAATGCGATTGCAGTACTTTCAATGTAGAAAAATTTCCTCTATTGTCATCCAGAGATCAAGGGGAAAATTATTGAACATTTTGCGCAAATTAAAATAAGAAGAATGGATTTCATTTTTAAATGAAAAGATAAATCTTGAACTGTAACAATTTAAGTTAAAGTAAGTAAAAAAGTTTGGCTCCTTTTGTTAAGATTTTATCAAGTTCCTGAATAAATTTTCTTTGTATACATGTTTTTTTTCCCTTTACACAATTTTAAAACAAAGGCAAAAATTTTACTGGGGCAGCACCCCCATTAATTTTAGCTACGAGCCGTCCCTGAACATGAGAATAAATAAATTGACAAATAGAGTGTTATTTCGGGTAAAAATAAACTTTAAAAAATAATTAAAACCTAACTGAAACACAAAAACGTACGAATTACAAAACTTCTAACAAAAATATATATTGGCCCTTCTGGCTTATTTTAAAAACAAGATATAAACCTGAACCTCATTAGAAAGAAGAAAGAAGATTAACCCAAACGGTTAGTAAGACGTGGTGCCTAGTAAAAAACAAAAAAGAAAAACACAAGTTTATTATTTGCCCCACTTTTGTATAATAAACGCAAAAACAAGGTTAAAACGTAGATGTTACTCCTTCATTATACGCTCAGTGTATAAAGTGGGGTGTAGCACACATGAGAAAAAGCCAGTGTTTTTGCAGTTTTTATAGTAAAACTTTTTTTTTACCAAATTAAATAAAATATTGCTTCGGTATAAAGATAAGAGATTAATTTTCTTCACATGGTGGTATCAACATTTGTTGAATATCTGTCGAGATTGTCCTAAAATTTAGTGACAGCGTTTTCTCTTAAGGTGCGGCAGAAGGGAGCACGAGTAATTTTACGGTTTTTATAGCATTACATTCTTTTGGCCAAAATAAATCAAATATTTCTCCAATAGCAACATAGAGTTTAGTTTTATGCACATGCTAATATCAACAGATCTTGAATATCTGTCAATGGTGTCCTGGAATTTTGTCAAAACTTTTTAAACAAAGAGAAAAAGTTTTGACAAAATTTCAAACCACCCTTGACAGATATTCAAGATCTGTTGATATTGGCATGCGCATAAAACTAAACTCTATGTTGCTACTGGAGAAATATTTGATTTATTTTGACCAAAAATATTCAATTACATAAAAAGTGTAAAAATATTTTCGTTCCCTTCAGGCGCACCTTAAGGTGTGGCAGAAGGGAGCACGAGTAATTTTACAGTTTTTATAGCATTACAGGTTCGTATCCAAGTGCACTGATCACCACACCACGGGAACGGTGTTTTAAAGGTAATGTACTCATATTTGCGTGGAAGGAGAGTGGAAAACCATTTAGGAAAACCTTCAGTAGACCCAACCAGTATGTGAGCCCAGATCTACTCGTCATCAGCAAGTCCATATCATAAGGGAGTAACGCCTTAGACTATTCAGCCACTGAAGCGGGTTTGAAATAAAAAATTATTTACCAAATAACGTGTGTTTTCTGGACGTCTGCAATGTGTCTTACCGGTTCAGTAGGCGGCCTCCTTAAGGTTAAAATGTTGATAGTTACAAAATGCATAACATGCGATATCTTATAAGACTACAAGTATATTGACCAATGAAGGTTTTAAAAATTATTCATATAATTTATAAATTTATGCTAAGCACCAATTTACCCTCAAGGGTAGATATAAGAAAGGTATATTAATATTATTAATGCACCCGCATTTGCGTGAGAAAAAATTTTGGGAAAAAATACTTATTATGTATACTCATTTGGGATGCTAAATCTTACCTTCTCTTCGCCAGTAAATCAGACAAGACGAAAGACTGACGCCTTAATCTACGTGCCCAGCAGCATGTCGTGGTAGCTATCCAATAAAGAAACAAAGTTAACGTGTAATATTTCAACCCCCCTCTCCCCCACCGCCCCTTTATTTATTGGTAACTTAACTTGGGACACAACTTCCAGAAGTGACAACCTTATTTCCCAGAGAAAACACCTCTTTCTTTCTTTTTTTTTCTGGAAAAGAATTCTCTTGAGCAATTTATGTTCCACTTTTAACCGTTATGAGTTTAAATTTTCTCCCTCCTTCTAATGTTGTGTAGGGCTACGTGTTGCAGCATGTTTAAAGTTTCCGGGCATGTTTCCGGGTAACTTAGTTTTCGCCGAGGAACTCAAGGTGACTTTTGTTTCTTCCCTCCTCCCCCCCCCTCCCCACCTATACACTATCCTAAAGAGTACTGCGTCAAGCGTCATTTTTTCAAGGGGTAAAAGTCAACTAAGCGACTTGTTTTTTCGCTTCTATGAATAGAAATTTTCACAATTTTTTTTTCTCCTAAAAATTTAACTATTTCATAAGCTCTTTATCAAACAACAATTTTGTTTATTATACCAATTATTATTGAAATAATATATATATATATATATATATATTTGCAAACCTTTCTACTACCCGTCTAGAATATCAGTATTTATTGATGATCAAATAGTATAAGGCGTCACTCTCGCAAACGACTGAGCTTCCGATGACGAGGATACCAGGACTACGCCCATTCAAGTGTACTTTAAGTGTGTGGTTTCTTTTCTAAATATTTTCCATTTCAGCCTCCAAGCAAACGCAGGTACATTTCTTAGAAATTCTACCTTCTTCACTACTAATCCATTAGCTCGTATAGCTGAAATGGGTAGTAAGACGTTATGCTAACTAAGTTATTGGGGTAGGCTTGAGTAAAGTAACACCTTAGAGTGAATGTACTCGCATTTGCATAAAAGGAAAGAGAAAAAAATAATTGTGAAGAACCAACCAATGTCCATCCAGTCAGGACTCGAACCATGGCCAGCCAATTAGAGCATAAGAACTTGACGTCCTATTCAGCGTGCTCACCTATGTTGGCTATAGTTAGCAAATTGGGAGGCTAAATATCTATTACATAATATAGTTTATACATATACACAATTATATTAGTGATATTAATATTCAATTATTATAAGCACAATATGAATCACTAAGCTCTTTGTGTTGATGTGATGTGTTACCACTATGACAGATTATCAAAACCTCAATTATTGGGACTAGTTTTTTTTTAAATAATAATAAATAAACACACAAAAATTAATGTGGTTTTATTTATAGCTTTTGGAGCACATGAATATGACATGCCATTACGATAAATATCCATCCTATAAAAAAACATATAAAAACATCGCTTTAACACTATTTATCTGGTAAATATTATGACACAATTTAAATTGTGTTATTTTATATTGGGTACACTTAACCATTTTTTTTTTTACATTTTATTTTAGTCAAATAGTTTTAAATATGATTAAATAATCAATCAGGAATAACTTCATTTGATAATATTCTGAAAAAATCAATCTCAATGATTCTTTATTTATTTATTGTCGGTGACCTGGTGGTCTAGGGGGTAAGGTGTCAAGACTTCTGTGCTGGCGGCCGGGGTTCAATCCTCGGTCCCGGCACAGATTTATCTGATTACCAAACCCTTCTTTCACCTCTGACAAGAAAATGTGGGGAATGCCAGGCCGCCACCGTGGTTCGGATTCCACGTTAAACTGTAGGTCCTCCATTTCATCTCACATTCACCCTACCATTGCATATTAGCGTAAGTGCGTATAACCCGAACGGGTAGTAAGACGCGGTGATAATAATAATAATAATTATTTTTTCTTTATTTTTAAATGTTTGTAATTATAGTGGGTTTTTTTACGTTACATTTCTCTCTCTATTCATTCCATTAATAATATTCATTTTACCGAATATTTATTTAGTAAATGATTTAAATTTGTATGTGATTTTTTAATTGAATCTATCTTTGCCTATTACTAGATATTAAAATGATTACACAGGATTGTGTTAAATTTGTCTAAAATGCTTATATTTTAAATAAAAAACTAAATTGGTTGTTTTTAATTGTCTAATTTTTAATTTTTTTTTAGCACCGCGTGTTACTATCCATTCGAGCTATAAGCTTATGTACTAATTGCACTAGTGGTATTAGGGATGAGTAAGTTTGAATTTAGAAAAAGGGTACCCGCATTTTCACGGAAAGAGAGGGTAGATCATTTAGGGAAAACAACCCCCGGTACACCCGACCGGGATCGACCCCCTAATCTCCGCGTCATTGACAAGTCTAGTATATTGCGAGAGTGACGCCTTAAACAATGCGGCCACTGAAGTGGGTTGTTAAATGTTTGATTTTTATTGTACGTGCTATATGATAACTCACGTTTCTTAAGGAGCTGCTCTTCAAAATTCAAGTCGGTTTCCAGCCACCCATATCTTCTTCCTATCCAAACTTTCATCATCACGTCAGTAATTGAGACTCAGCAAACTTTAAAAAAAAACACGAAAGTTGACGAAAAAACCCGATCTGTTGGGTTTTTTTACTCTCTTTCACTTGTTAAAAACTTACAACCGTAGCGATATGATGACAGAGGGGGGGAAAAAAATATAAAAAAAAAGTGGGATGTCAAAACTCTAAACGATGAATATCATTAACATAATAATTCACCAGTAGTGGTGATATTGTGGTCTGAGATGTCAAGCTAGCGATATACTGAATTGACAGGGATATATTTGTATCTATGTTGAGAACAATTGGGGTGGTTTTCCACAAGGGATGTATAACTATAGTTTTTCTTCATCCTCTTTTCAAGGTAATGCAGCTTATTTTCTTTAAATATATTTTTCATTACTAGTATATTAGTATCAATAACTTAAAGTAAAAACATTGAAGGAACATCTTCAGTGAAAAAAAAAACAAATTAGGTATAACCAGTATTTTAAAATAAAATATCTTACGTGATCATTTCTATATGTATTTATTTTGAAAAATGTTGTATTTTGTCAGATTAGATGTTCGGTTTCAAAGCAACATACAAGATGTACTTACATTACACATGAGACAAGACGATTTCATGACGCTTTCTGACATTGAATTGCATGATTATCAAAATATTATTGAATTCAAAAATATTATACGACTTTGGAAAACTTTTATTTTTGTCTATTTTTTGTATGTCAGCGTGCCAAGAAAATCATGCCAAGTTTTTGTCATCCCTCCTTTAGACTATCTGACCACTGAGTCATAAATATTAATATTTATATAATAGTTGTCAACCACCTTTAACTCACACTGATAAACTTACTGTACGCTAAAGTGTGGTTTATTTAGTTTATTAATTTGACGTATTTAAAACAGGCATTTTTTCTGAACCGACTGATTATATCAGCACACAAAAATTTCTATGAGCGAGAGTGAAAGATCCTACCAATTTTGCAGGGAAAGGTATTTATCACATACCATCCAGGGTTCTTATTATACATGTCACAATTTACATAAGTACTGACGGCTTTACTTCACCTACGAAGGAAGTTGTGCTACGGATTGATATCGTTCAAACCCGTCTCGGTGGCGTAGTTGGCTAACGCGCTTGTCATGTTGAAGCCCGACTGCTGAGGACGGGGAGATCGAGGTTCGAATCTCGGTCGGGTGAACTGGGGGTGGTTTTTCCTAAATGGTTTTCCACTCTATCCTCCACGTAAATGCGGGTTCACTTCCTCTAATTCAACCTTCCCAATTCCTAATCCATTAGTGTAATTAGTACTTATAGCGTATAACCCGAACGGGTAGTAAGACGTGGTGCTAAATATAAAAATATAGATATCGTTCAAGAGAAATCCGTCAATGGGTTTTGAACCCGCGCTCCTCGGGTCATGAGGCGAGAACTTTACCTCGAGACCAACTAGGTCAACCTGAAACATAGTTCCTCTTGGTGTCCTGTATTCTCATTCAGTACATTCTGGCCGATGTGTGTGGGTGAGATGAAATAATTGTTCTATCAAATTTATCTTATTATTTTACTGTAATATCAGAACCATATCTACATTCTCATGAAAGTTTAATTTGATTCAACTTGATATTGATGTCAAAAAAGTAAAGTAAGTTTCCCCTGTTTTTTCCATTGGTTTTACTATATGTTGAGAGGGTGACCTGGTGGTTTAGGGGTAAGGTGACAGACCTCTGTAGTGGTGGTCCGGGGCTCAATCCTCGGTCCCGGCACAGATTTATCTGATTACCAAACCCTTCCTTCACCTCTGACAAGACGTGTATTAATCACAAACTTGTGAATGTGGGGAATTCCAGGCTTCTACCGTGGTTCGGATCCCACGTTAAACTGTAGGTCCTCCATTTCATCTCACAATCACACTATATTTCCCTACTATTTCATTTTTTTTTTTAATAAACCTTTCTCATCCTACCCCAAATATGAGGATAACCTAAAAGTGTACACAAAATACATTAAAATATATATAAATATAAATAACTTCAAAAATAATTTGAAGTTAACTTTCCTTCAAAGTTCTTTTTTTTTATCTTTATTTTTAAAATTAAATTTTCAGTTTAGGCAGAACAAGCCATTATTCTTCAACACCAACATCCATACCATCCTTACGTCGTTACTGTAGTAGTAAAGGTTCACTATTTATTTCTTTGATAAAACTACAGTCGTGAGGGGTGTAAAAAGAATGAAGAAAGAGGGCAGAAAATGTGCAAGAGAAGAAGAAGAAGAAAAAAAAAACGAGCTGCAACAGCGCTTGTGAAGAGATAAGACACAATAGCAGGCAAACTCTTTGTATGCATACGTACGTCTTTGTCCCCTGTAAGAGTAGTAGCTTCTACTACACCAACACATTGCCAAGGGGAACCCGCCCCCCTTCTTTTCCCTCCCCTGTATTCTGTTCGTCACATAAGGAATGCATTGTCATGCAGGCAGAGGAGGTGTTGTTAAGTATGGGAGTCATGCTTGCGCTAGCCTGCCTTTTAAATTGAGTTCAGAAGACGGAAGGAGCGAAAATAAAATATATAAAAATAGAAGTAAAAACCAACAGGTCTGGTGAAGGAGGGAGTAGAAAAAAAAAGAAGAGAGAGAACAAGTCTATCAGCGTAGAGATTCAAAAACTTGTGAAAAAAGAACCTGCTCCAAAGGAGATTCTTGTCGAAATGTGAGAGTAATAATTGTCCTTTACTTGTTATTTTATCTATTTAACTGAGGTATTTAACGTACACTTTCTAAACGAACTTATTGTATAAGAACATGAACATTTATGATTATAAGCGAGAACGAAAAGGGTCAGGAAAGATATTTTCACGTACTTTCCAGGGTTCTTTTACAAACTACAATCGAAATGAGACCGATGGATTTACTTCCCTTTCGAAGGAAGATATGCTTCGAATTTTTAACGTTCAGGAGAAATCCTTTGACCCCGGTTGAGTTTTAAATGTATGATTTATAGCCGATTGTATCAGAGTTGATTGGCATGTGATGCACGCTCGGCCTCTAGTGGGAACAAGCAAGCAAGTTAGGCCTATATTTATTTAGTCTAGATATTCTAAGCAAGAAAAAGAATCAAAGATTGTCTACCTGCTAATAAGTCTAAATATTACAAAGACACTAGCGCCCAAGCGGCAAAAGGAAACATTAAGTGTTCCATAAAACAATTTTACTATCCAAAAATAAATCTTCTAGTGAGAAATTACTGATGCCTACACTGAACAATTTTAATCATATAATTAACTAAGTGTTCAAACACACAAACCCAAACCCATTATAGGGGGATTATATTTAAATATTTTAATAAAATATAAAGAGTTTATATTTTGTCATCCTGAAGCGATTATGTCAAAGTCCAGACCAGGACTTCTCGTGGTTGTGTCGGAATTAATAGTCAACTTTGTTAGCTGAGCACCAACTTTATATAGGTCTAGTTGATGGAAATAAGGGAGGGGGGGGGTCTTCATATTAAAAGTATAACGTCACGTTGCGAACACGTGCTAGCAGTATGATTCTCGTGTTAACAGCCGTCATCGTCTAGACACGTAGACCGGAAATCTGGTGAGTTGGCAGTGAAGATGGCGTAAGGTTTGTCTGTCAACCAGCTAGGCCAATCGTCGTAGGCCTGGATCACCTCATACCGGTGTCTCGTCGATCCTCTTTTCCAAGGAGTGTCGGTCTTCTTTTTAGAATTATTTGGTTTGCACCAGTCGTGTGATGGTTGTTGGCCGAGACCAAAGGGTGAGTAAAGCACATATTTTAGATATAGTAAGATTTTGTAAATTTTTGATATTGAAGGATGTCTGTATGTATTGGTTTTATTCAGAGCGGATAATATTGATGTAACATTGGCTATCATTGCTAATGTTACAATTCAGTCGGATAGAAATCGTGAATTTACACGAACATACTTGCACGTGGATCATCTCTGATTAAACATTAATGGAGATAAAGTGTTAATAGAAGTTCCTAATACTGAACATTGTTGAAATATTAAACGATATTTGGATAAAAACTGCTTTGAAAAGGCCATTTTTGACTATTTTATAATGGCTTCATAGATAAGCACTGTGCACAAATCTTCATTCTGTCATAACAGGGACCTACTGTAGTTATTAACAAGAAACTTTTTCGCTTTGTCCCCCATCGTCACCGCGGAAAATTTCGAGTATTCATTCACATACAAATGCACTGAACACATTTCTGGCATATCGTAGGTGTTTTCTTTTCCCTTTTACTCCCATAATACCCCACGCGAGCCGGGAGCTGAGTTGGGCCCGTTGCTATAATGAACGCTCTGAGAGAAAAATAACAAACACTTTTGATATTTTTAGCCGAAAGTGTTTTTGTCTGAAAACAAGTTATGCACTTCCCCAACATTATAACTTGCACTCAAGTCACAACTCACAAGGTAACATTTTATTCCTTCATGTCTGTATTTATACCTCGTATTTGAACATATATAGAAGAAGAAACAAAAGAAACGATACGAAACAAATAGTGGATTACCTTGTTCTTCTCGTTGCTATTTATACTTTATGTCCCATATCTCTCGCCAAGGCCATTCAAGACAAGCTCGCAAGAGAAACCGCAGCTTGACTTGCTGGCAGTTACCGATAGCGTGCATAGTGATCGTTATTTCTCGCGAGGGGGCCGAGGGAAGGGGGACGTCACGTGATCACTCGGTATTATCCAATAACGGAGCTATATATAACGGTGGCAGCACTGACTGCCATCCATCCGTCATTGGTCACGGCGAAACCTCGTGGGATTACCGCCATAGTCAAAACAGCCTCTTTATTCACAGTAAAAAAGGGCGGAGAGGGGGGAAGGTGGAACTTTAAAAAGCCAAGAAATACTCTTTTTTTATAAGTCCTTCTTTTAGAAAAATCATGAAATACGATGACGTTTGACTACCTTAGGGAAAGAAGGTTCTTTACGTGACATACTTATCGATTGTGTTAGCTTTATGGGGTAGCTTATTATTTTTACTCCTCAGTATTTCATAAATACCTCATTCAGCGGACTAAACGTCAACAACCATTTAGTCTGGCTCGTGGGTGATGGGGAGGTCAAGGTTCGAATCAAAGCTGGGTTTACTAAGGATGGTCTTTCCTTCATGGTTTCTCACTCTCTCTCCACCCAAGTTCGGGTATATTTCCTATAAATTATATTATATTCTTACCTCACTAAGGAAATTAAAATGCATATAATCCAGACGGGTGGTATGATATACAGTGGGGGGAAAGGGGGGAATACATACATCTCTCAACTCAGAATTTAATATTATCTGTATTAATAGTGCTCTTCATTACCTTTGAAAGATACCTTCAACGATAACACTATTGTGGCCCTATCTTAAAAATATAGATCGGATGTCTATGGCTTTAATGAAACATGAATCATGAATATAAATATAACTAAAAAGTTCAAATATGCTAAAAAATATATATAACTACTGTTTGTTTCTTTAAAATCTACTCTAAATTGATTGAATTTGCTTGAAAGTCTTGGGGAAAAAATAATAATTTTAAAAAAATGTAATTTTGGTAACAAAAGTTAGTTTGAATAGTTTTATAAGAAATTATAAATACATTATATGATTCCTATTATAACGTGTTGTACTACAATATTTTATAATAGGCAACAATCAATAGACCCGCTTCAGTACCGCATGGTCTAACGCGCTACTATCGCTATAGACTAGACTGCCGATGACGGGGAGATTGAGGTTTGAATCTCGGTCGGGTGTACTGAGGGTGGTTTTTACAAAATGGTTTTACACGCTCCTTCTACGTAATTGCAGTTACATTTCTTATAAATATAACCTTCCTCATCCTTAAAATCACTGGCGTAATTTGTGTATGAACGTAGGCCTATAACCCGAACGAGTAGTAAGATGCAGTGCTGAAAAAAAGAGTTAGTTTATAAATCGTGTGCTGATATAATCAGTCGGTTCAGAAAGTGCACGTTACATATCTCAAATAAAATATACTCCGTGGTGTAGTGATCAGTGCACCTGGCTACGAGCCTAGGAGCATTGGCTTCGACTCCCGGCTTGTACTTTGGGTATTTCTCTCAAAAGGGGAATTACCCCCAACGGTCACCAGGGTTTGGTTAATTAAGATTAAACTAAGTTAAGGTGTTTCCCCACCCTCACACTCACTATCACAATTATACTCACCATCACCCTCATACCATCACCCTCACCTCACCTCATCAAGACATGGAAATATCCTCCACGGAAAGGATGTATAGTACATTCGGGCGTCCCCTGGACAACGGTACATTAGTACTGGATAATATTTACACTACTGGGCTACGAATTATTCAGCCCAAACTCCCAATTTTATTAATACTCCAATAATAAATTTTCATCCCTTTTGGATAAAATATTTCCCTAAGTACTTTGTTTACTAACACCCTTAATTTATTTTCGTCGTGTAAGGTAATATACCATGTTTAACAATTATAAAGAACAACCAGTGGTACCTACCAGAAATATATTTACATGTTTGGAGAGGTGGTATCTTACAAATAAAAACATTACGAAAATGAATTTCTTATAATTTATTCAGAAAAAATTCTAAATTAATCTTTAGTAAGGAGTAAATCATAAATATAAGTTAAGACTTAGATAGTATTATTTGAAATTATAAAGATATAAGTCCAAAATTTTTTTAATGATTACTAATGAATAGTTTTTTATCATCAGTAATAATTTTTTTAAATTCTTTAATTTGAACTCAAATCTTTATAATTTCAAATAATACTATCTAAGTCTTTAGTTGGCTAACGCGCTAGTCGTGTTGAGCTCGACTGCTGAGCACGGGGAGATCGAGGTTCGAATCTCGGTCGGGTGAACTGGGGGTGGTTTTTCCTAAATGGTTTTCCACTCTCCCTTCACGCAAATGTGGGTTTACTTCCTCTAATTAAACCTTCCCAATTCCTAATCCATTAGCGTAATTAGTACTTAAAAAGCGTATAACCTGAACGGTTAGTGAGACGCGGTGCTAATATTAGTATTATTTATCTAAATCTTAACTTATATAAATATATATCATATATATATAATATATATATACATATTTAAATTTTCTAAAATATACAGTAATTCTTAGAATTTTTTAAAAGTGAAGAAAAAAATCTAAACGAAGAAATATGAGAGAGATTTGAACGAGATGAAGAACAAAAATATCTCCGCGAAGAGAGAATGGTAGAAGGGGGAGGTATATTGGCGCTATTAGACCAACCATGGCACGTTCTCAACATCATACAAGTTGAACAAAAGAGACGCTAAAAATGAATGCATTTTTTTTTTTTTTTTTTGTT
>CABFVZ010002186.1:0-23554 GCA_902151445.1 Timema monikensis
GAAAAATGCGTGTCAACACAACTAACATGTTAGTAAGCTAATACTAGTAAACTTGCATTAGTCCACTAACATCGTGTCAACGGGCCTTTACACTTGAGCTCTATGGCACAGCCCATAGATACCGCCCCCTTCTCATAAAAAGTCTTATAATAAGTTGGTTCAAGCCTCTTAAAACTTAACTCAATTGATAAAAGCATCATATTAGAGATTTATGCATTCAATTCCAAACAAGGCGGGAAAAGGTGTCACTTTGAAATTAGGTGGCTTTCTTTCCATGAGTAGGTAAATTCTGGGATAACCCTAAAACTGCTGCGTTTGTTATAAATAAACTGTCCGACATCTTAGCTCAGTTGGTAGCGTGTATGTCTACTGAACTAAAGGTTCGGGATTTAATTCCCAGTATGTCTGGATAGTTTATTATTTGTGAAATGTGTGCTCCCCCTTTCACAGTGATAAATTAACGACTGGGGTTGGATGTCTGTTCTAGGTTTTAAGTTAGCTTATAAGTCATGTGCTGACATAATCAGTCGATACATAAAGTGCACGTTAAATACCTCAAATAAATATAAAATATTCTAGAATAAACAAAGGTTAGGCCGTTTATTTCCTTAATACTATTCGACTACGATGTGTTCAAAAACAACGAAAGAAAATAATGTTTCCAACGCACGTGCTCTTACTATTCCCAACGGGTCTGGATTTTATCAAACCAAAGTGCACAATATAATATCCCCCAGCACACGCACCAGCTGAGATAAAAACCGAATACGCTCGAAGAGATGGGGGATGAGTACTGTTTTATGTTTAATGAACATTCAGCCACATTTGTTATTGCCGCGCCCCACGGGACATTTAATAAGGAATTATTCATTCCACTCCTATTCTAACTGTGTCTCCAGGGAACAGATGACTAAGAAACAGTGGCAATGGGGGATTCTACAGTAGTTGCTTTAGTAGATCACCAGAGAGGAACTAACCATGGTGCACACAGTTCTTCGCATTCGTAAATTACCTCTTTGGGTTCGGATTCGGACAACTAGGTGCGGCCAATTGGGTGCCAGTACAACTGGCCGCCAAAAGTAATCCCACCTTTTTTATTTTAAAAAAATCATTTTTTTCTAGCATAATGCAATGAACTTTTTTTTCTAATTAAAAAGTGATGAGTAAAAGCAAAAAATGCATTCTTTAACTATGCGCAACATCATATTTTATTTAAATGTTCATTGTCTTGTATTAATGCATTTTAATAGTTAGGTTAGGTTAGGTTAGGTTGTCTTTATAAATATGAATTAATTACATTTCCTATACTAAGATTTTTTTGAAACAACTCCAAAAATAAATATTTACGTAATTTCAAAATATATGATGTTTTAGTAAAAAATATGATTAGCTAAAAAATATATAAAAAGTTCATTTTTAGTTTTTATCCGTTACTTTTTAATTTTAATTGAAGAATATATGAACAAAATGGTGCATTTTTTATATTCTAAAAAAGGGCGTTCCATTATGCTAAAAAAAGTTAAATCAAAAGAATAATAGAAAACAAGTTTTGTTAGCGCCCAGTTGTCCTGGCACCCAGTTGTGCTGGCACCAAGTTGTCCTAGTCCGCCTTCAATTACAGATGACTCGCCTAGCACACAGTAATAAGAATAAACAAGAACACAAAATCATTCGAAGAATACCACTAACTCGAAGGGAAATATTTTCACAATGTCGTATTTATTACGGGTCTGGCAGTTTTGAGCTTCAATACCACTAAAACCATTATCAATTATCCTAGAATATTCTATTGTAAACTATTGTAATAATGTATTCTTTGAAGAAGGCTTCATTTATGTTCATAAATTCTGACTATTTACTTTGATCTTAGAACTTAGACAATTCGAGTACGCTGTACATTCTTGAAAATTAGTTAATTTCACGTTTACATCATGTTTTAAACATTTATATGCCCTAAAATGTAGTGTTTTTTTTAATATTGTAGGAATATGTTTATATACTTCAACAACCTTTTAGCGCCAACTACTATTTGAAACAAACCCCTTCTCAATAACGCTAAATTTCTGGACGTCTGCAACGCGTTTCAGCACTATGGTAGACAGCTATCTTAGTAATGTTCTTGATCATATTGGGAGACAACGCACATCCCCACATGGGATTCTAAAGAACAGTTTGTTGTGAGCCGTAACACGAGAATTTGGGGGAAGCTTGTCATGAATATTAGCATGAGACTCTTATCGGCTGCTTGTCTTGAAGACTATCATGAGACTCTTATCGGCTGCTTGTCTTGAAGACTAGCATGAGACGCTTATCGGATGCTTGTTTTGAAGACTAACATGAGACTCTTGTCTTGAAGACTAGCATGAGACTCTTATCGGCTGCTTGTCTTGAAGACTAACATGAGACTCTTATCGGCTGCTTGTCTTGAAGACTAACATGAGGCTCTTATCGGCTGCTTGTCTTGAAGACTAACATGCGACTTTAAGAACTGTTTGCCGTGAAGATTAAGAAAAGTGTTAGATATTAGGCTCATTGCTGATGGGCTACACTCATTTCCATGAATTGGAATCTTAGAAAACACAATGAACTTAAGAGTTTTGTTTATTGGTGTTAATTCTATCTCCATTGGTGGACACGGGGACTAAACGTCAGACACACATAGGACTATTCTGGTTTGTCAGTGACGTAGAGTTCAGTTTCCGAATCTGGGTTTGGTGAGCTTAAGATGTTTTATTTCTAAATATTTTCATCACTTTTCTCAATGTAAATGCTAGTACATTTTCTATAGTTTTGCCGTCTTCATATTTACCCCATTAGTGTAATTTAATACGGATAGCTCATATGTGTAACAAGACGTGATGGGAAATAAGTTATAATGAGAGAGCGAACACTCCAGTATACTCGGCCAAGATTCGAACCTTGACCCCCGTTCCGCATCAATTCAGTCTATTTCAAGCCTGATGCCTTAGACCACTTGACCACGGAAGTGGGTAAGCAAATGTATAATTATTAATATCTATTTTTGTATGGAGCTGCTTGGAATTATTCCTAGGAGAAAGGGAACTCTAATTGAATATATATTTTAATATAAATATTGTCACAATTGCACCCAACCAAATTCTCTAGAGACCAAGGGGACAGGATGATAGAGATGAAGTTCAAGGAAACTTATCATCCTGGAAAGGAGATAGGAAACCAGTGTCTGAAACAAAATCTCCAGCCAGTTAACTCAGAACCTCATTCTCTTGTGTATTGGTCAAAGGTTGTTAACACTACGCCAAACCTACCGACGTTACTTTAAACAGTATCAATTACCCATACCTTTATACAGTACTAGCCCCCTTCCACGTAAAAAAATATTGTAAAGAATCCTGTAAAACAAAGCTTCAAATCATCCAACATGTCAATATAAAAACAAAACTCTTTTTTACTTATTTCTTTTGAAAATACAGTCCTACCATCACTGTATAGCCCCCTCCCTCTTTTTATCCTCCCTCCTATTTTCATCTCATTCCTCTTTCCTCCCCCCTCCCTCCTCCCCCCCGTTCCCTTCACCAACCCCACTTTCCCTTCAACAACTTTTTTTTCCAACGACTATATAATATACTATCAACATTTTTATGAGGAATAAATTAAGTTTTCAAAATAAAATATAGCCTATGTTACTCGCTGATAATGTAGCTTTATATTGGTGAAAGAATTTTTAAAATCGGTGCAGTAGTTTTTGAGCTTATCCATTACAAACAAAAAAACAACAAAAAATCAAATCTTTTCTCTTTATAATATTAGTATAGATGTCCCAAACATCAAGATATATTTGTCAAAATAAGATTAATTTAATAAAATTGTTAAAATTACATGATTATACGCATATATTTATAGAAAAATAGGTAGGCCTATTTACATTGTGGTACAACTTTCCATAATTTAATAATTATTGTATGTAAGAATAGTACTTAACCTGAAATTTTGTTGGATCCTCAACAGTTCCACCGTCAGCTGTAAAACCTAGGCAGCACTAAATAGGCGTACTACGGAAATGAGGAGTGAGGTAGTTTCCCGTTGCTTTCCTCACTGATCCAGAAGGAACTGTTGGACACCAGACTGCTAAGCCAATCGAAATGCATGCACTAAACCTTACAAGCGACACCTTCACTCCGATCATCACTAAGACTGCCTATATATTGAATGTTATTATTTGTATCGTTTATACCTCCGCCACTTTCATATTTGTCAGAGCCATAAGTGAGAATGAGACAGATCAATGAAAGTAGCAACGTGCTCTAGCCCATACAAAAATAGATAGTGCATTGTAAACACAACATCTGACAGGAGTTGAATATATTCATGATGATTATAATTACAGGCCCATAATTATATTCATGATGATTATAATTACAGGCCCATAATTATATTCATGACCATTATAATTACATGCCCATAATTATACTCATGATTATTAAAATTACAGGCCCATAATTATATTCATGACCATTATAATTACAGGCCCATAATTATATTCATGATTATTACAATTAAAGGCCCATAATTATATTCATGATTATTATAATTACAGGTCCATAATATTCGTGATGAATGTGTAAGAACTTATTTATGTTGTAACATGTGATAAAAGGCATGCTATGTAATTAAATTATGGGAAAGTTTTGAAAGAAAGTTTTACAAAACGGGTCATACCTCCTGGCAAACTGGATTTGCGCACTAGATAAGATTTGGACACACAGACAACTCCGATCAAGTATTGCATATTAGCGCCAAGTGTACGAAGAGGATCAACAAATTATAAATTCTGTAATTTGTACTATTTATAAAATTACCCAATATTGATATTTAAACAATTGTTCACCTTATTCCACCAATAGTTAGTGACTTTAGAGACACGCTGTAATTTATTTCGGTATAATCGTTGATTTAAATACAGATGTACCGTAATATGTAGTACACCTTATAGTGATGGACAAAAGACACATCAAAAATTAAAAAAGTCCATACTAACTTGTGTCCCATTTGATCTTGTTTCCAAGTTACAGTCAAGTTATTCCACACAACTGTTGATTAACCATACTCGATATCTCTCAAACTGTTCACTAGATATGTTCTTTGGGATTAGTCCTCGTTGTTCCAAACACCTGGTATTTTTTGAAAGAGCGCTGCAATCTACGTCACGACGACTGCGAGCTTGCATTCAGGCTGATAGTGGCCATTTTGAGCTATTCCTATAATTTTAAGCAGCTTCACATTATTTGACATGACTATAATTAGGAAACAAATTCAAATGAGACACATGTTTTTATTATCTATTTAATGGTTCTTGTGTCTCCTGTCCACCGTTGAAGTGGGTCCCATACGCTACGTTACATCACGCACACGATACTTGAATAAAGCATTTTGATCCAACCTTCTTGTTCATACATGTCTATATCTAGTTATGCTTTATATGCTCACGCGATAATATGAATCCTAGATTTCCATCACGAGTTTATTTTACAAAACAATCAACTAAACGTGGAATGTTACTATATTATCTTCTATATCGAGTTGGATATGTGCTATAAGACTCCATAATGAGTCTGGTGTTCATATCACTTTCACCTCCAATTACTATTTAATTTCTACTCCTCCAATATCTCATTATATAATTACTACCATAACTTCACTTCTCCCGTTACTCATACATAACCGCTTCAGTGTCTGAATGGTTTAAAATGTCACTCTCGTGCTAGACTCACCTGATAAAGGGAGATCGGGGCTCGAAACCCAGTTGGGTCTACAAAAGTAGGTTTTTCTAAAGTGGTTTCCCACTATGCTTTTTACGCAAATGAAGATAGATTACCTCTAAAATGATTATTTCCTCATCCCTACTAAATTAGAATAGTTATCATAACCTGAAGTGGTATTAAGTCATTGTAATAAAAATAAAATACTCCCGCTCTAATTACCCCTAGGATCATACCGAGAGGTAGGAATGGTTTAGGGGTCTAACCCCCACCTCCAACTTCCGAAAATATTATGAATATATATTTTTTTGTATTCCTCCTCAATACTTTGGCTAGTAGCTATTTGAGTTTTACTGAATTAACCACACCTATAACCCTAATTATGTTTAAATACTACTTCAAATTGTATCAAGAGAGATTTAATATTTAAAAAACTGCTTGTCATTAAATATTGGGAGACTATTCTATAATCCTTCAAAATAAGAACCCCACCTAACCCTCTCCGGCCCTGATTTAATCACATGATAAATTTCGCAGTACTTAGAATGTGTTAATCATATCGGTGGACACACGGAATGCACCTCAAGTTATAGACTGGATTACTGGGTGACGGAGAGGTCACGCTTCGAATTATTACCGGATATACTAAGTGTTTATTTTCCTGAAGGATTTCCCACTATTCTTTAAATCAAATGTGGATACGTTTCTTTTAAGTTTTACCTTTCATGTCTTTACCTCACTAGTTTAATCAAATACAGATAGCTCGAACAGGTAGTATGTAGTGTTGCAAAAATCAACTTAGCGTATTTTGTCATATATATCTGTTTGTACACATGATATGACTGAACGGGCGTAGAAATAAAGGGTGGGGGGTCCTAGCCCCCTAGAAATCTTTGGATCATCCTTGGAATTGATGGAACCCTTAAACTGGTAAAGGGGTCTATCTATAAATATACTTTTACTGGTAATTTTTGTTTAACATTGGCATGCACTATTTTATTATTCACCTACTTGATGATACTCTTGAAAAGTTTATATTATAAAACCAGCTCTGATAATATTTCAAATAAATTACTAGATTGTTTTTGGTAAATACATGATGGTAACCTGATTGTTTTTGGTAAATACATTATGGTAACCTGATTGTTTTTGGTAAATACAATATGATACCGGAAAACAAAATTAATAACGTTTCTTGAAATGAGTCGACTCACTGGGAGTTGAAAAAAAAAAAGACAAACAAATTTATCCTCACATTTAATTTGGAACATTTAACATTTCATAATAAACACACTTATCCTTTATCTCTACACAATGTTTTAAAATGATATTTACATATCACGTAATATTTCTAGTTGAATTAAATTATCCAATTAAAAGAGAACCGGATAAGTGGCTTATAATTGGGTGAGAATATATATTGTGAAATTAACACCACATTGTATCATTGGTATCATTTTATAGGCTCCGGTGTCGGTGTCAGGTACACTATCCATGCAGCCAGCCCTTGCGATATCAAACATCATCAATGCTCATATTATAAAATAACTGGCAGCATGCGTATCTTTGTAGAGTATAACCATTGTAAGACATAGTCAATTTAGTTTTTAAACAAATTATAACATTAAATATATTTTGATTTATTGAACACAAGCTTTGTAAAAACAGATAATTAATGAAAAAAAAGGGTCAAAACCCTGGTAAGCTCTTTTTCGATGGAGTTAATTCACAAAAATTTCATCAGCGTTGACTTATATTAAACTTTTCAACTTAACAAAAAATATAATCTAAGCAACAAATAAGATATAATATGGTGATAAGCCACGTAACAAATTATGTTTGTAAACTAAACATTTTTTAGTTGGTGTACATATGTCCATTAAAATATATTTATACAAATAAACTCTGTTCAAACAAAGCTGTAAATATTCATTCTGTCTCTGGATCTACACGCGTATACGACTTGTTATTGTTAAGTAAACAGTATTAGATAGAAAAAAACTGTTAAAAATATTAACAGCATTCAACCATAAACAAATACCGGTCTAGGTGTTTTGTTTGTGTTGAATTAACCAAGGAAAGATCCGCATCGGTGGGCACGCAGACTATACGTCTGGTTTTTGGGCAACGGGAATATCAGGATTCAATTTGTTCTCAGATGAGCTAAGGGTAGTTTTTTTTTTTTTTTACTAAATTGCTTCAAACCCTTCCTCCACAGGAATGTGATAACATCTTCCTAAATTCAGCCTTCCTCATCCCTATCCCATTAGCGTAATCATGCAGGCAGGTCAGATTATTGGCAAGACGAGGTAGATTTTTTCAGGAAATGTACCTGAATTCATGTGGAGTGCTAGTGGGAAACAGATTTGGAATAAAACTATTCTTACTACATTCATCTATGATTAGAACTCCGACCTCCACGCCACTGGTAAACCAGACTAGATGAGCATGGCATTTAGTCCGTGGGCCTACCAAGGTGGGTTAGACTGTTACTAGCCGTAATTATATTTACAATTAAGGACGTGGTAGAAAGGACATTTTACAAAATAAATACACTTTTTAGTGCTTCACATTAATAATATTCTACAATATTATTAGTAGTATTTTATTTGAAAAAATCTATCAAAAGTGTCATCTGCAAATAGCATGACTTGACGTATGAATAAAAAGTAATTATGATAACTTCTCCAGTGGCCGTCGTCACTCTCGTGTTAGACTGGCCTTATGAAGACAGAAATATCGGGGCTCGAATCCCGGTCGGGTCTACTGAGGGTGGTTTCTACAATAGTTTCTCACTCTCTTTCCACGCAAATGCAGGTAGATTACTATTAAAATGCTTCCTTTCTCATCTCTACCCCGTTAAAGTAATTATCACATATGCGCACAACCTTAACAGGTAGTAAGACGTGGCGATAAGAAAAATTACAATAGCTTTCGTTAGCAATAAATAAACAGTATTTGTGGCCAAATGGTCTAAGGCGTCAATCTCGCAATATAATGGATTGTCAGTGACGGAGAGGTAATGGTTTGAACCACGACCAGGTGTAGTGAGGATGGGTTTTTATAAATGATTTCCCACACTTTTTCTACGCAAATTTGGGCCAGTTTCCTGTTAATTCTCTACCGCCATTATTCACGAATTAATATATTACCTCACAGCTAGAAAACGCTACTGGATATACTTACACGCATTCACAAGTCAGGTAATTTGATCTGCAGTCCCGTATTCACAAGTCTCGTATGGTCGATTAACCATGCAAAAATACTTTTATTTTATCAATGTTATTATTATTAGCACCGATTTTATCAATGTTAATCGCAAAAAAATGTGTATTTTTCTTTATCTTAGTATGTTACAAAAAAAAGGTTGTATGAGAGCCACTTTAATGAAAGTTTATACACGTGTTCAACGTGACTCCTTATGCACCTGCAAGTTCAAAACATCATTAACAAAAATTGATCGTAATTGATAACATTCTATCATTATTCAATATTGTCCAGATTTCGAAAAAATAATGATTCACGTATCAAATACAAACAAATAATATTATTGGCATAGTAACTATCCGAATTCCGGTTAACTGAATCCTAGTCAGCTTTATTCTATGATTTTAGATAATATAATTTTACAGCTCTCATTCTATGTTCCTACACAACCAAAAGCTATATTCCATCGATAATAATGTCACAACATTTTCTAGTAATGTGACTTTATCTAATTTTCAAAGTAAAATATTGTTAACTTTGGTAAAAAGCTCCCCAGTGGAAATATGGTAATGGATATTAAACATTAATTCCATTCAAGATCAGTGTCTTAAATTATAAATTAGATTTTTAATTACAGATGCTTAATAAATAACGCACTTAGAGGTTAAAATAACATTGACTCTTGACTTAAAATAAACTTGTGTGAGTTTAAAATTAAAATAATATAATAAAAAGACAGGCTAGAGAATAAATCTTTTGGAAAAGTAGTTCTACACATCCTAACAGTTACTTTGATTTTAAAGGAAATATATTTTTATGTTGGAGGTTTTAACAATCCGATTTATAAAACCAGATTTGTGTCAGTACTAAGATACAACTTAACCTATGATAGCAACATTACAGTAAGTCATTCAAACACTAAAGAATTTGTTATCAAGGTAAAAGGTATTATCTGAGTTTCAACCAAGGTACCTTGAACCTTAATATGATTTCCCTTTCATAAGTATTATTGTTATTACTATGAATATTATTAGTACCGCGTCTTACTACCAGTTCGGGTTATACGCACTTACACTAATGTGTAGTAGTAGGGTGATTGTGGGGTGAAATGGAGGACCTACAGTTTAACGTGGGATCCGAACCACGGTGGAAGCCTGGCTTTCCACACATTCACAAGTTGTGATTAATACACGTCTTATCAGAGGGGAAGGAAAGGTTTGGAAATCAGATAAATCTGTACCGTAACTGAGGATTGAACCCCGGACCCCCAGCACAGTAGTCCAACACCTTACCCCTAAACTGCCAGGTCACCGACTTCTCCTTCAACTGAATCACTGGAATATTATCCTGGACACAGCCCAGGATCCTTGAACCATAATATGAATTCCCTTTCAACTGAGCCACTGGTATATTACACTGGACACAGCCCAGGATCCTTGAACCATAATATGACTTCCCTTTCAACTGATCCACTGGTATATTACCCTGGACACAGCCCAGGATCCTTGAACCATAATATGACTTCCCTTTCAACTGAACCACTGGTATATTACACTGGACACAGCCCAGGATCCTTGAACCTTAATATGACTTCCCTTTCAATTGATCCACTGGTATATTATCCTGGACACAGCCCAGGATCCTTGAACCTTAATGTGACTTCCCTTTCAACTGAACCACTGGTATATTACACTGGACATAGCCCAGGATCCTTGAACCTTAATATGACTTCCCTTTCAACTGAGCCAATGGTATATTACCCTGGACACATAAAAGGATCCTTCGACTTAAAGATATAATATCGTCGTGACACGTAATAAAATAGCCAATGTTTTTGAAAGAACACAAACAGTAAACAAACTAAACGTCCTCATACGCGAGTGTATCGATCCCATGACTAGTTTTAGAATTATTGAAACAATACACCATCGCCCTCCGTGCCCCATGTTCAGAGCTTAAGATCCATTCTAGCCAAGACGTGGATAGCTTGGGCATAGCCTATTAGTGTGGCAAGGAGTCATTACACTTCACTTGATTTGGTCATCACTCAATGACTGGTCGTATGTCTCACTCCATTCTAGAACTTGCAGAGGAAACTTCTCTTGTTGAGATTGTTCAAATGCGTTTTGAATTATTTTAAAAACATTTGCTTGTTGTCTCTAGAATACAAAATTTTAATCTTATTCTATTTTGGAGCTTGTTTAATAAAGTTTAATAATCTATTATTAAAACCTTCATAACTTCAAAAAATTTGTTTAAAAGTTTTTTTTATAGTTATGAAATTGTTAAACAAGATCCTTAAAAATGTTTCTATTAGTACAAAATTTTCAAAAGAGTTTAAATGGTTTCTCTCTTTTTTTTTTGCGTCCAGCCTGTGGCCTGGATCAGTTTTTTTATTCCAGCCATACTGTAGTTTCCACCACCGGCTGGCTAGGCCTGTCGTAGCTTCATATGCCTTAGAATCTTACTTAAGACTAGGACAAGCACAACACCCAGTTATCACCGTGAAAGGGAAACCCACATTTCACCAATGATAATTTTCTTGGTCATATCGAGAATCGAACACGGGACCCTTAGCTCAGTTGACAAATACGCTAACAACTGAGCTAAAGTGTCGAGTTTTCTCTCTTTATGATCACAACAAATAATTCAGCACTCGAATGATACGCTTCTGGAGGTCATATGGTCGTCTAGCGCGTCACTGTCGCACTAAACTGGTTTTTCCATGGACAGGGTGAACGAGCTTCAGCTGCATGTCGGGTATACTAAGGATATACTTTCCTAAAGGGTTTCCCACTCTCGCTCCATGCAAATGAGAGTACATTTCCTATACATTTTACCTCATCTATGTCTACACCAATAGTGTAAATATGCATATATCTTGACAGGAAATTAGGCCTTATAGGAGTTTCCTATCGCAGCGCTGAGATACGTTGCAGACGTTCAGAAATACTTGCAGCGTTGTTTAACAAATTGTTTTCTTTGAGAAAATATGGTTCACGCCAAACTGGAGGCAAAAGGTATCAACATGCTCCCTTTGAGTTAAAATTAAAACCCTACTTCTTAACTTTTAATAATTAAAAAAAACCTAATAGATTCTGATTCACTTACTTTTATACACGTTTTCTACGAAATGTCACGGTTTGAGATCAAAGTGAATTGTTGGAAACATAGACCTGCTCTTCTTCGAACAAATATTAAATTTTTAACAGGCATATTCTGAGAAAATTTAATATCAGTCTTATCCCCAGGGACAGGGAACCTACCAGGTGTTATAGTGTCAAGCTAATCATGAAATGTGCAAGGTATACATTTTAAAATGGATATAAAGCTAAAAGAATATCTGAAAGTGTTGAGCAATAAAAATATGTAATGTTCATTAGACATAAGCTCAAACAATGCCATCCTAAAGTTAACAAAACCGGAAATTCATATAAATAAATCTTTTTCCATTTATAATTTTACAATATTAAATGTAAATGTTATAGCTGTTAGCAAATATTACTAAATACAACCTGCCTATCGAACCGTTCAGTCACGAGGAAAGCCCCGATTGCTGTCCCAAACCACTCAGCCCCGGAGAAACATTCCATTCGCTGTGTCTGACTACTCAACTACGAGGTAAATGTCCCACTCGATGTCCCGAACCACTCAGACATGGGGAAACATCCCACTTGGTATCCCGGACAACTGAGACACGGGGAAACATCCCACTTGGTATCCCGGACAACTGAGACACGGGGAAACATCCCGCCTGGTATCCCGGACCTCTCAGACACGTGGAAAAATCTCGCTTGGTATCCCGGACAACTGAGACACGGGGAAACATCCCGCTTGGTATCCCGGACAACTGAGACACGGGGAAACATCCCATTTGGTATCCCGGCCCACTGAGACACGAGGAAACATCTCGCTTGGTATCCCGGACCACTGAGACACGGGGAAAAATCTCGCTTGGTATCCCGGACAACTGAGACACGGGGAAACATCTCACTTGGTATCCTGGACAACTGAGACACGGGGAAACACCTCGCTTGGTATCCTGGACAACTGAGACACGGGGAAACACCTCGCTTGGTATCCCGGACAACTGAGACACGGGGAAACATCCCGCTTGGTATCCCGGACAACTGAGACACGGGGAAACATCTCGCTTGATATCCCGGACAACTGAGACACGAGGAAACGTCCCGCTTGGTATCCCGGACCACTGAGACACGGGTAAACATCTCGCTTAGGTGTCCCGGACAACTCAGACACGGGGAAACATCTAGCTTGGTATCCCAGACAACTGAGACACGGGGAAACATCTCGCTTGGTATCCCGGACCACTGAGACACGGGGAAACATCTCGCTTGGTATCCCGGACAACTGAGACACGGGGAAACATCTAGCTTGGTATCCCAGACAACTGAGACACGGGGAAACATCTCGCTTGGTATCCCGGACAACTGAGACACGGGGAAACATCCCGCTTAGTATCCCGGACAACTGAGACACGGGGAAACATCTCACTCGGTGTCCTGGACCACTGAGACATGGGGAAACATCCCGCTTGGTATCCCGGACCACTGAGACACGGGGAAACGTCCCGCTTGGTATCCCGGACAACTGAGACACGGGGAAACATCTCACTCGGTGTCCTGGACCACTGAGACACGGGGAAACGTCCCGCTTGGTGTGAACTAGCATCATCGATTTCCTTTGCAGGACCTCTCATCTCCCCTAGCCGGGAGGCACCAAGGTCCTTTAAGGACGAAGGTTCTTTAAAGGATATATCACGAATATTTTTAAGATGCGTCTGTTCAAGTATTCAGTCCATTACTGGACACAAGAGGCTGTGCCTTAGTGGTTCGGGAGGCTGACTAGACTAGGATATCCTGGTCTTAATCTGGCCTGGTGTTGCTATTAGGTTAAGCTGCCAGACCTGGTAAACGCGTGCGTGCCAAGCCAACAATTTACAAAAATTGAGTACTTAATAAAAACAAATTATATTTAGACTTTGATCTCATTTTAGATTGGATATAAAACATTGTATAAGGACATTGAATTAAACTTTTAATAATTTTAAGTTGTATATAAACATAGAATGGAATCTGTAGTCTTGATTTGTATACACATTCACTTTCGATAACTCGTACTAAAGGGGGCGGGGTTCTGTCCGAGTTAAGAAAAGTCCGTCTTATCGAGGGGAAATAAAGTTGTGCCTAAGGAATGAAAACTGATACTCTATCTAAATTAATATTATACTTTAATATGACGAGGTAAGCGATAGATATCAGATACGCAAATAACACAGCTATAGTTACTGAAATAAGAAATATTGAGATTACAATAGGCTTATAGTACTTGCAAATTATCTAAATACTGTACTGGATGTGCGGGTGTGAGAAGGGAAGGGTAGTTAGTAGCTCTGAGTTGCAAGATCTCCGCCAGGACCCTGCACTACTTCTATAATATTTTTAGCATGCGTGTTACTAAATAAAATTTTATTTTCGGAACATTTTGTTCGAACTATCTAAAGTTCGAGATATCGGGGTCCGAGTTATCAAGAGTTGACTGTATACACGTAGAATGGAGCTTTTTGTCACAAGTTGTATAGAAACATAAAATTGAACTTGTAGACAAAGCTGTTTAGGGTCAAAGAGTGTAACTTATAGTCGTAAGTTGTATAGGATCATATAATTGAACTTGTAGGGACATGAAAATACTTGAAGTCATGAGTTGTTTAGGAACATACAATAGGACTTTACGTTATGAATTCATATCGTGACATCACAATACTGAATTTATTACCATTTGAAGTTTTGTTCTTGGGAACAACCAGAAAATTGTTCTTCATACAACGACGCAGTGTCAGTAATAACTAGGCGCGAGTTTGTGGATTCTAGCTTAGGCTGTGGTCCATTAATGTAATTGATGAAGGTGTGGCTCTAGGCCACATTGTATTTTACTGCCACCAGCACCACTACTACTACTACTACTACTACTACTACTACTACTACTACTAATAATAATAATAATAATAATAATAATAATAATTCCAATGGTTTCCCAATAATTTAAGTTTACTTGGAGCGACAAACATGTTTATTGAGAAGATTGAATGTAGAATTTAGTTTTACTAATCTAACTACTGAGTTAATAATTAGTTAGAGTTTTATTGATCTGACTATTCAGGGAGTGTTTTAGTAACAGTTACCCGCTTCGGTGGCCTCATGGTCTAAGGCGCTACTCTTGAAATCGACCTCACTGCCGAAGATGGGAATATTGGGGTTCGATCTCGGTCGGGTGCTCTGAAGGTGGTTTTATACCATCCCTCCACGCAATTGTGGGTGCACTTCCTATAAATCCAATCCTACTCACCCCTAACACATTAGCGTAATTGATACATAGGCGTGTAGCCCAAGCGGGTAGTAAGACTTGGTGCTAAATGAAAAGTCTCAGTTCTACTGATCTCACACCTCAACGAGTGTATCAATCACACACCCTCCCTCTATATTTAGTCTTGGGATCGCCACTGAAGTTGTGAAGACCCAATTCACGGAGCGAGTTCTTTATGGAGCAACAAGTGTGATCTCCAGCTGTTGATAGTATGAATATGGTTTCACGAAGAGAAGGCAAAGGAATAAAGTTGCCACAAATGTTTAAGCTTATGACCCGCCTTGGTGGCGTAGTTGGCTAACGCGATTGTCGTGTTGAGCTCGACTGCTGAGGATGGGGAGATCGAGGTTCGAATCTCGGTCGGGTGAACTGGGGGTGGTTTTTCCTAAATGGTTTTCCACTCTCCCTCCACGCAAATGCGGGTTCACTTCCTCTAATTCAACCTTCCCAATTCCTAATCCATTAGCGTAATTAGTACTTACAGCGTATAACCCGAACGGGTAGTAAGACGTGGTGCTAATTATTATTATTTAAGCTTATGAAGTTAAAGAAGAGGCTTAATCTCTTTCAATAGACGACGGAGATTCAACTGTAATAATACTGCAATTAATTATTGTTTCATAGGTAGTAAACCAACGAGGGCTTGGAGTTATTCTAGGACTTAACTCCAAACCCCTTTCTTTACTCTCCCTTCTTTTGCCTCAAGCAGTAACTGAGTAGCTTGAGAGGCAAGCGCGTATATGGGTGGTGAGGTCGGAGGTAGGGGAAGGGGGAGCCGAGGTTCGTATACCCGTATACAAACTTTTATTGGCTAAAGGTATAGCAACATTAGCTAGCGGATCCCCTTTGAAAAATTGGCTTTTAGCCTTCTACTTGGCTTTTAGCCTTCTACGCCCATGTTGAGAGGAGTTGTCAGAACTTAGAACTGTAGCTCCAGCTGGGAGTAGTTGTAAAGTTGAAGACCTCAGAACTGTAGCTCCAGCTGGGAGTAGTTGTAGGAGCACAGAACTGTAACTCCAACTGGGAGTGGTTGTAAAGTTGAAGACCTCAGAACTGTAGCTTCAGCTGGGAGTGGTTGTAAGAGCTCAGAACTGTAGCTCCATTTGGGAGTGGTTGTAAAGTTGAAGACCTCAGAACTGTAGCTCCAGCTGGGAGTAGTTGTAAGAGCTCAGAACTGTAGCTGCAGCTGGGAGTAGTTGTAAGAGCTCAGAACTGTAGCTGCAGCTGGGAGTGGTTGTAAGAGCTCAGAACTGTAGCTGCAGCTGGGAGTGGTTGTGAGAGCTCAGAACTGTAGCTCCATTTGGGAGTAGTTGTAAGAGCTCAGAACTGTAGCTACAGCTGAGAGTGGTTGTAAGAGCTCAGAACTGTAGCTACAGCTGGGAGTGGTTGTAAGAGCTCAGAACTGTAGCTCCAACTATAAGTTGTTTTAATTCAGGACTGTATCTCCAGCTGGGAGTAATTGTTAGATATCAGAACTGTAACTACAGTTCAGAGGATTTTTCAATGTTCAGATTTGTAACTACAACTGGGAGTTGTTAGAGCTCATAACTGTAACTCTAGCTCGGAGAAGTTGTCAAAGTTCATAACTGTAACTCTAGCTCGGAGGAGTTGTCAGAGCTCAGAACTATAGCTCCAGCGAAGTTCGATTAGCCCTTCGAGTGTGCGCCGTGTTGAGGTTCGAGGGGAAGGATGGGTATCTAGGGGGACGGGCAGGTCTACCAACCCACGCCATGTCACGGTTAGTTGGTAGCATGAGTCGCTCGCCTCAGCAAGTTCCTCTTACGCACCTCCGACAAGTATCTCAGTGTCCGGTGACCGCGTCCACCTGTCCCCACAGTTCACGAGCGATTTTCTGGAGCTGAGGGCGTAGACTCTTGTCTGAGACTGTTCCTTGCCGAGGAGTTCCTGGTTCGGCGATGTATGTGGGTAACCATTACTCTCACACAAAGGTTAACTTAACAAAGTTTCAAAATACAAAACAAAAGCATCATCTGATAAGACATACAATTTAAAAAAATCTATTTTAAACACATAGGTTTTGACTATATTCATTGGCGTGGGAACAAGGGTACATTATATCCACCCAAATTTTGATTGATGGGTACATAATTCAATTTGTACCCATCTATATTTTAAATAAGATATACATTTGTAAAACTTTTGTGGGTAAGTGTAATTTGAACTGTGAAACAACCCCATTGTTGGTCCCACAATCTAAACGTCAAGTTAATTTAGTCTGGTTTGCCAGTGACGAGGTCATTATTCAAATCTCGGTTGAGTGTACTTAGGGTACTTAATGATAAATTGTTTCTCACTCTCCCTCCATGTCGGTGCATTAACAATAGATTCTACCTTTCTACTTCCTACATCATTAGCGTAATTTAAATGTTTATATACATATAGCCTCAATAACTACCCAAACACGATGAAAAAAATTGTACCGTTTTCTTTAGAAAAAAAGAGAATAATGCTTTTATAAAAACCGCCTGCCTCTAAATAGATTCTAGATACACCTACTGTCCAAAAATATGCCCTTTATTACGAAGGTTCACCATACACCCACAGTATAATCTCAGAAACAATTTCACATTTGTACACCCTAAACCTAAAACTGTTCCTGCGCCTCTGACTATAATATGATGCGTTGCAGAAAAAAAAATCTATCAAATACATTTTAAGATAGTATTTTAAAATGGAATATTAACATTAAATTTAATTTAGTTGACAGAAAAAGTTATTTGGGCTAGCGTGTGTGAAATATGCTCAGCATTCGACTGTGAACCATTTGAGTTGCCTTGTTTAAGTTGTGCGGGGTAGTAAGGGGAGGTAAACTGACTCGATAGAAGTTGCCTTGAGCTTATTCCAGGAAGACTGGAGAGAACTGGAGAATTCGCTATCCAAACAACTTCCTGCATCTGCTGTGGTGCGGGACTAGCGACTAGGTATGTTTGACAGGACCCCCTTAGGTCGTCTTGACATGGACCCTCAGGTCATCTTCACATGTGCCCCCTTGGGTAATATTGACATGCATCCCCTTGATATGTGCCCACCTGGGTAATCTTGGCATGTGTGTCCCCTTGGGTAATGTTGACATTCACCTTAGAACACATGAGCACGTGTTCACTTGGGTCAAGGCTTTCATATTATTATCCTAACCCAATGCTAAGATAAACACAACTAATACACCACAAAACATTAGTTTAGCTCAAACAAAAATAAATCACTAGTGTAAAGCAACAGCCTCCTGTCCACCCAGAGAATCTAGCCCGGGACTAGGTAAATATAATTTTGATTGATTGAGTGGCATCAGACCGATGTTCAGTAATTGAAAGTTGAACAAACTTATCCGTTTATTATTTATAGATGATGGCTAAGCCTAGTCATCTAATAGATTTCTACGTTTTCCATAGTCTGGTAGAACAAAAGAATAAGACAGCAGAAACTAAAGCAAGCAGATTATTTTAGGAAACGCAACTGAAGTCAAGAGGGAGGATCTTTAAAACGTTCTTCTTTTATCTTCTGGAGTCCAGAGGATTTCGTCTTTAAAACGTTTTTCTTTTATCTTCTGGAGTCCGCGGAGGATTTCGTCTTTAAAACGTTATTCTTTTAGCTTCTGGAGTCCGGAGGATTTCATCTTTAAAACGTTTTTCGTTTATCTTCTGGAGTCCGGAGGATTTCGTCTTTAAAACGTTTTTCTTTTATCTTCTGGAGTCCGGAGGATTTCATCTTTAAAACGTTTTTCTTTTAGATTCTGGCGTCTGGAGGATTCCATCTTTAAAACGTTCTTCTTTTATCTTCTGAAGTTTGAAGGATTTCATCTTTAAAACGTTTTTCTTTTATCTTCTGGAGCCCGTAGGATTTCACCTTTAAAACATTATTCTTTTATCTTCTGGGGTCGGGAGAATTTCATCTTTAAAACGTACTTCTTTTATATTCTGGAGCTAGGTAAATTTATTCTTCGAAAAGGTCTTCTTGCCTTTTCTGATTTTTGAAATGTCCTTCTTTTATCTTATATATTGAGTAAGGGTTCTTAACCTCTTTCTTTAAAATATGGCAATAACTTGGTTTTACTTTATATAAGGTTTGCTAGGAACAGAACAGCTAAAAGAAAATTATTTATTAATAAAAAAACGGCAAATTACACATACACAAGCTAGATACATTTAGTGAGATTTATTCTTGTTGAGAGCCCACATTATTAAGTTCCCACAACCAAAATGGGTATGAATACCCCCGGTTAAGAGCACCTGTTTTAGAGTCATGAGTATTTAATCTTCAAAAGTCTTTGTATTTTCTAGAATTGGAAGGATTTTACCAGCGAAACTTCACTATATTATTTTATTTCTTTGGTCTTGTGTTAATTAAGCTTTTGTTTGTCTTTATGGTTTCTATTCTTCAGAAACTTTTTTTAGTCACATTAAGTAAATTCTACTTATTCTTTGCTTAAAACTATTGTTACTGGATGTTTACAACTATTTAATTTAAATATTTATTTGGGGCCTATTTTTTTCAGAAGATAGTGAATGAGAAATTGAAATTTGAAACAATGCTCCATGTATTTATATTACTTATATTTCTAATTTTCTCTCTCTCTTCACATGCATCATAGCAACTTGTACCTGACTCACTTTCTCACGTAGATATTAGCTCTTATTTGACTTATAGAAAAATATCTAAAGTATTTTATCCCCTACAGATATCTCTTTAGGAAAAATCAACAAAAACTCCCGAACTTCTCAAACATTCTAACTCACAAAACTGAAAAAAACCACCTTTACACTGCTCATAAATTATTCACTCCATTATGTTATAAGACAGTAAATTCGTTACTTTAGGAGCTTTCTTAAAACGGTTTGTGGTAATTAATAACATATTTCGAGAGATTTTTGTTTTCATTAAGTAGATAACCAAATCTCAATCATTTTCTCAGTAAGCATATTTATTAAGACATAAAAAGGGCTGAGTAATTTATAGACAGCCTGTACCTGTATGTATGTTGAATGATGTAAGTTTTCCTCTAATTTTACTGCCGAAGAAAATAAACTGTTATTATATTTTTTTAAATTTTCATCTACCAATCAATTTGATTTTAGGAACATGCGTTTTTCGCCAAATAGTTTCCGTGATAAATTAAACTCATTATAGATCTTATATAATTTTTGTCATAAAGTTAATTCTTGGATTTAATAGCCAAGTTATTATATTCGTTAATTGCTGTTATAGCCACATCTAAATATAACATTATTTAAATTGCAATATTACACCTGGACACGGGATCAGAACCCGGAACCTTTTACTTAAAATATGGGGAAGAATGAACTTGGGCACGGGACGACTCCTGGATAGTTCAGTGGCTAGATAACTGGCGTATAAATCAAAGTTTCTGGGTTCGATTCCCATGTCCATGTGTCATTTTTTAATTTAAAGAATATAAAATTAGTTGGTAATAGAAAGGTTTGATGCAAAATTAAATTATTTTCGTACGGATGTCATAAAAATATAGATTATTAATTTTGTATAGCTCAAATTTGAGACATGACGATCAAGGGTCATCCTACCCAATTAGGGGACTACGTCTCCCTTGGGTGCCCCTTAAAATAATCTCAGAACTGTTAAATATACTTTTTATATAAAATCTTTTACTAGAATTACACTAGTTTGAAAATATTACTCTCCCCAGAGTGATATAATTTGGGGAATTGGGAGTGAGGCCCAACCCCCCTGTGATATCAAGTTTGAGACTTCCAATGTTATTAAAGAGTAAACAATATCATGAGAATTATTAAAAAAAAATTCCACTTTGTCTTTTTACCTGTCCGGCCTATCTATATTTAATAACAATAATTACGAAAAAAAATTAGGTTGTTCGAAAACAAGGATTAAGTAAGTAATATAGTAAAGTTCAGAAAGTTAGAATTCCGTATAAATCTACCAGAATTTTCATGGAGTTATAATGAAAGACCATTTAAAAAACAAAAACACCTTCAATACTTCCTGCTGAAATTTTAACCTTAACCTCTCCGTTACAAGCAAACCCAACTATAGTAGCCCCATGGCTTCTTTGGTGCTGACTGACAGCTCACAGCTGACTTCTGACAGTAAACATTTAGGTATATACCTACATTTTGACCGTCAGAAGTGACAGCTGCTAAACACATGTTTTTGCAGAGCATATGGTTCGGCGTAGGGATACACGATTTGGTCTGGTAACTTTTCAAAGCTTTTAGCTGTCAGTCAGCACCAAAGAAGCCATGGGTCTACTGTAGATGAGCTCAACTAGTACGCGTGCCCGCACACTAAATAGGCTATTAAATATAGGGTTTAATTGTCTTGAATACTTCCCTCTATCCTAACTCTGCATTAAGTGTTAATACAAGGATCAATAACTTATTAAATTTGATCAGCACAACACTTTCTTACTCAGAAAATGACTTATTTGTTTCCAGAGCATTCAAAATACCCCAGTCCTCCCTATATAAGTTCAAGTCAGAGCCTCTGCAAAATTAAACAAATTTATTTACAAATAAGATTAAGTATTATTCACCTTTCTATTATGTTTGTATTTTCAATCTTTGGTGAACCTTAAAGGAAGCTTTTAAGACCATACCCAAATACTTCACTGAAACTATCGATCTACGACATTTCAGTAAGAAGTTGTCAATTTGACTTTAGGACCACGCCTCGTTGAGAGTCTTTTCATTTTACAAGACCTATTGGTGATACAAGTAGGAATGACTTGTTACGGGAAAAATTGTTACAATGGTTATGAATTTTATAATCAATTTATTGGTATTATAAGAGCATTTATGCTTATATTTGTGTATTATAAATAAAATTCGCTATTTTTCATTTAGGTATACATTATATTTTGGCTTTAAGTCGATCATTTTAGTTTCCGTATTTCTCTTACATAGATTTACATCCAATTTCAACATATTTATAAAAACTGTTCTTTAAATGCGTTTTAAATTCTCTACGCATTCGCAAGATTGAGCCACCTTATATTACATAATTTATAATATAGTTTCATTATTAAATTTGTTAAAATATTAGGGCAGCCGCCTTGATCGTCGAGAAAGTATCAGTCCCTTTCAGGGCCCACGGTTTAAAATACAATCGCTTGTGTTGTTTTCTGGAACTACTTCTCCAATCTGTCTAAGCTTATACTCCTTTTCACCATTCACCTACAACCATCATTCGTCATGTAAATGAGAGCGAAAATAAACTTATATCTCAAGGTAAAGAGGAAAGTTCGCTGCTAGCTCTCAAATATATTAACATTTTCTGTTGTGAGCTTATTAAAAATTACTATATTTTTTTAGAGGACGGCTAATTTTGGAGGTTTTTTCATCAAGCAATTTCTCGCTTACCAAGGCGGCCCCCTTGCCTATTTTCAGCACTGACTATTGGTAGATACCCTGATTTGTGGAAAATAAAATTATTGGATTCGTTAAATAAAAAGTTGTATTCAAGTAAAAAAAAAAAAATTGAAATAAAATATTTCTTATTGTTAAAAGTGGTAACAAATAAAATATTATTTAAGTTTTATGATGGAACTAATAGAAACATTACGGATAAAATTTGTATGTATCAAACAAACCAAAGATAAGTTAAAAAAATTATATACACAATATTTTATTTTATTTTATTTCACACATGCGTTATTAATTCAAAAATTCTGTTAGTAAAAACATGACTCACGTAATTTCGGTGTCTCTATAACAATTAATTTGTTGTTCATTAAAGTTATTTTCACCTCGTCTTAGTACCAGTTCATGTTATACGTTATGCCAATTAAGCTAATAAAAAAAGGACAAGGAAGGTAGAAATAGAAGAAAAACTACCTGCATGTGCGTGGAGGGAGTTTGGGAAATCATGTAATAAGAACCACTCTCATTACAGCCGACAGTGATTCGAGCCCCATCCTCCCTATAACCGGCAATTCAGTCTAGCACGAGAGTAACGCCTTAGACCGTACGAACACGGATGTAGGTGACCATTTATTAATTATGTTTAGGTTAAATACATTCATGAAGCGCATACTTATCAATAACCATTTATCAAGTACCTAATAAATGAAGACTTTCTTTCTATACATATTAACAGTAAGATGTATACAGTCATATATTATCAAGTTATCAAGACCATAGCGAGCCAATAATTTCAGGGGTTTGGGGGGGGGGGGTTGGTGGGCACATCCCCCAATTGCTGGAAACTAGAAAAAA
>CABFVZ010002186.1:23600-58974 GCA_902151445.1 Timema monikensis
TATGGCAGCACAGCCGCCTAATTTGTACTTGTATCTTATTATTGATATTGTTTGAACCATAAATAAAGCCATATATATTTTGTTCATAAAACTTCAGGGGGGTTTGAACCCCCAAACCTCCCCTGGCTTCGGCCTTGTATATTATGATCAAATAACATCTTAGAAGTGACCTTGAACCCAAAAATGTAGGTTTATACTAATATATTAGTTCATCTGTCTGTTTATATCTGGGTCTACAGCTGAACCAGTTTAATGGATTTCATTAAAACTTGACAATTAAATGTTATTTGGTCAAGCCTCGAAGATAAACTGTGATTTTAATTCTAGCTCTAAAATTAAGGGTAGCTTACTATTAACTTTTATTTAAAAATACAAAATATCTCGAAATAGACCCTAACAATTTTATTCAAAATGGATAGTGTTTGAGTGTTTTACATGATAAATAACAAAACATCGTTTAGCTACACCTTCTGTTAACTTTTTTTTTATTAACACTTTATATTAACCTCCCTGATCTGTACTCTCTGTTAATTTAGTTTTTCAAAACATTCAAAAACTTTGTTTGTCTACACTTATAGAATAGTTATTTTTTCGTACATAAAACTTTATACAAAATTTGCATAAACTCATTCTTAATAATAAAAGATTGTTCTCAACATTAAAGTTTAGTGCTGACGACGTCATGCAATGCTATTATTAAAATATGCCTCATCACTCATAATTTTGTACGATGTTTCAAGATTTGGTTTAAAGCTATATGTTCCTTTCAAGTTTGTGTCGTATTGTGAATGCTGAATCTGGTCCTACCGTGGAGAGACGGAATATGTTCCGTATCAGCTCCTGTGAGTGATGTATCTTTGAATGGCAAACCGCAAAGTTGGGAGATTGGGAGACACGTCCGGAATAATTGATGTTTCGAGGTAGAGCAGTATGAATTGCTGAGAGATGTTGCACACTTTCAGAAATACTGCGTTGTTAAAGAGGAAGTTGGTAGTTTCTGAATATGGATCATGCAAGTTGAGCTGAAAGGTGTCCACAAGGTCCTATAGGTTTTAAAACCTTGTATTTCAAGTTTTATGATTTACAATAGATAATGAAAGAGTGAAAATGGCTCATTTCCAAAGACGTTTCAAGTGAAATGTCTTCCTTCTGAGATAAAAATGAATGATAGTAGACATAGATCTAGTTTTCCTCAAACAAAAATATTAATTTCTAAACAAGATCACATTGTTGTCTACGTAGCCCTAGTAGAGTACCAATCAATCGTCCCCCTGACCAACCTCGGAGTTTCGCTCGCTCAGAACACCACCTTATTTTTGTCCTAGCTGGTCATCGAACCGGGGTAAGGCGGTTCAGTGTCCTGGCGCTTTTAATGTCATTAATGTATCCCACTAATGTTCCCCCTTCAATATTACCTATTTAATATAATCTTAACACCTGGCACTATATGTACTGCCCACTTTACATTCCATGGTCTGCCCACGAGTTGTGGGCAGTAATATTAGTTCCGTTGTCAATAATTTTTATTGTTTCACCCCTTCAGTCCTGTAGCACCATATGGGCAGAAATAGCCCACTGGGAAAAGTTTATGTTCACACTAGAACTACGTATGGAATTGTCATCGTAGCCCTGGTGTACTATTATTTAATCCGACTGACCCCCCGGCAACTCGCTCAACCGGGGTCATCCATAACTTATTTTCCCTTTTCAATTTATTACTTGTTTTTATTTTACTACGGTTTCTTTCCCCCTCCTCCACGTCCGTACTTATGTATCAGTCAAAGTTTCTGTCGACCCAGTATGAGTTATGGGCGGATTTTTTGCAATATTATCACGTCCCTAACCCAAAGATGGCAAATTATCAGCCCGCCAACTACTTTCGTTGATGTTTTATGTATGGGTTCTGTTTATTGCTTGTATTCGAGAGCCCTTTGGGACTGGTGTTTACTACGTTATTCGATGTGTTTCCTGTTATTTGTATTAAATTGATGTTAAAAAAAAAACCTTACAAACAAACAAACAAAACATTGTCCAGTTTCAGTAGTTAAATAATTTTTATTTGTCCCCCTCATATTGTCAATAGTTCCAGCTGGAACTAAGTATGTCCACTGGAAAAAAGTTTATTTTATTTTCCCACCAGGGTTTACGTATGAAAATGACCGTAGCCCTGGTGGTGTACTATTCTACACTCCAACCAACCCCGGCGGCTCGCTCGCCCGGGGTCATGCAAACTTTTAGTTTCTTATACACTTCTCTTTATTACCATTATTTTTATTATTCTCTGGTTTCTCCCCCAATAGCCCTCTTTTGGGTTAGACCAGTCTAGAACTCTAGTCTATTGCAAGAGTATCACGTGGCCACCGAAGCAGCCTAGAACTCTAGTCTATTGCAAGAGTAGCACGTGGCCACCGAAGCAGCCTAGGACTCTAGTCTATTGCAAGAGTATCACGCGTCCACCGAAGCAGCCTAGAACTCTAGTCTATTGCAAGAGTATCACGTGGCCACCGAAGCAGCCTAGGACTCTAGTCTATTGCAAGAGTAGCACGTGGCCACCGAAGCAGCCTAGGACTCTAGTCTATTGCAAGAGTATCACGCGGCCACCGAAGCAGCCTAGAACTCTAGTCTATTGCAAGAGTAGCACGTGGCCACCGAAGCAGCCTAGGACTCTAGTCTATTGCAAGAGTATCACGCGGCCACCGAAGCAGCCTAGAACTCTAGTCTATTGCAAGAGTATCACGCGGCCACCGAAGCAGCCTAGAACTCTAGTCTATTGCAAGAGTAGCACGTGGCCACCGAAGCAGCCTAGAACTCTAGTCTATTGCAAGAGTATCACGCGGCCACCGAAGCAGCCTAGAACTCTAGTCTATTGCAAGAGTAGCACGTGGCCACCGAAGCAGCCTAGAACTCTAGTCTATTGCAAGAGTATCACGCGGCCACCGAAGCAGCCTAGAACTCTAGTCTATTGCAAGAGTAGCACGTGGCCACCGAAGCAGCCTAGAACTCTAGTCTATTGCAAGAGTATCACGCGGCCACCGAAGCAGCCTAGAACTCTAGTCTATTGCAAGAGTAGCACGTGGCCACCGAAGCAGCCTAGAACTCTAGTCTATTGCAAGAGTATCACGCGGCCACCGAAGCAGCCTAGAACTCTAGTCTATTGCAAGAGTATCACGCGGCCACCGAAGCAGCCCAGAACTCTAGTCTATTGCAAGAGTAGCACGTGGCCACCGAAGTGGGCTCGATTATATTATTAACTTATATACCTACTAATATTTTAGTTAGTAAAGTATATGAATGAAGTTTGTATTTTATTTTGACGCAAATTGCTACTATTTGCATCGACGGGAACGTGGACTAAATGTCAGGCTCATCTAGTCTGACTTTCCAAGAACAAAGAGATAAGAGTTCGAATTCCAACTGGGTGCACCATGAATTATTTTATCCTAAATGGTTTCTTACTCTCCTTCTAAGAAAATGATGATAAACTTACTATAACATCCACCCTTCCTCGTCCCAATCCTTTAAATTTGGCTAAATTCTAATGTCAACTTTAATTTTTATTTTGTTTTCGATGAACATGCTATATTAAAGAACCCCAAGGGGTTGGAGAATATTATTATTATTTCGTTTATGTTTTGTTAAATATGTTTGTAAATAGAGATTAAGAAGTATAAATAAATCACTAAAGAAAAAAAAATAATTCTAATGACCACGAAGGATTGTGAGATATGGTTACAAAAAAAAAACTAGAGGATGAATTAGCACCATTAAGGGAACACAATTCTATAAACCATTGCATAGAAGATTGTTAATTAAGTTAGTTAGCGCCTGGATATACATTTATCGTGAGCTCTGAATCCCTAACGGCCTAACCTACTTTCGCACTACATGAATACAGTGTAACCCTGTTTATCCGGGCTAGCTAGGATGAACTAAAGTCCGTTTAGTCCGAAAATTATAGGAACAATGGCAGCGCACATCATCACGCTGGGAAATGCAATCGCAGCAGACATTTGTTGACAGAACAAAGTTTTAACTCCGACCATGTTACAGCATACTGAACAGTACTAAATACAGTACTGTCCCACTGAATGTAGTACAGTTTTAGTTCAGTAAAGCATTGTACTCACCCTGTGACTATATGGTCGTAATTAATTAATGTATTTGAAATAAATTTAAAAAAACATTACATTAATTTGTTCATCCAAAAAAAAATGTTTTAGAAAAAAAAATCAATGCGAAATTTCTGTCAGGTAACCCATAAATCCGGATCAATGAGGGCCGGATAAAAGAGGTTACACACTAGTCATACATTTACTCCCACATAAATTCAAACCAACTAAGTCTGACATGGCTGTGCAAAGCTCTAAAGTATTGTTTTTATTTACGGCCCCTGCCAACTAGATTTTTCATTGGATTATTTAAAATACCCTTTCTAAACACATAGATTATATCAATATATCGCCACACGATTTACAAACTAATTTCACCCATGACAGTAAGATTGACACACACCACACAAACACACCCACACACACACACATGCACGCACACACCAAACCTTAGGTTTAAAAAAAACCCTGAATAACATGAAGAAATGCGATATAAATAGTAAAGTTCATTTGTAGTTGAGCCAGGATCTTATGTTTGGGTGATTGACCATTATAAACACAATATAGCCCTAGAGCTTATCACCACATATTATGTTTGTATTAAAGTCCCCTTGACTCAGGACAAAGAGATAATTCAGAGAGAGGGAGTGGTTATAGTGATGACAGGGTAAACGAGAATGCTAATGAGTTAGTAAGTCTAACTGTGTTTAGAAAAAGGTGTATTTATGTTAAACACGTGATTTAGGCACAAATATATTCATTTGTATACATGGCAAAGGGCCGATTCAAAAATGCTGTTTTATTTTGTGTTGTATGATGAGAGATTGAGAAGTTTTGTAAAGAACACTAGGGCTTTGCGTGGAGCTGAATGTGAAACGGATCACTTCCTAGTGCTCTCAGTAGTTGAGTTAGGGGCAGATTTTTTGAGGAAACAACGCAAGAGTATTAATTAAGTTAGAGTGAGAGTGGAAAAATTGCAGGATAAACGTGTAAGAGTGGAATATAAAAGAAATCCGGGCGAAAAATTACGGTAGCTTAAAACAGCATAAATGGAATGTATAAATAAATTCTAATGATATAGAAAATGGTTGGAACAGAACAAAAGAGGACGTAGTTGAGTGCGTGAAAGATGTGTGTGGATCCGCGTTGGTGGGAAACTTGAACAGAGATGCATGGTGGAATTAACAGGTGAAAGAAGCTATGAGAGAAAATAAAGAATTATACAAACGAATTATTGCTGTGAATAGTGAAACAGAAAGTATGAGCTTGTGGGACACATGCAAAGAAAAAAGATGAATGCAAATAAAGTAGTAAAGGCAAGTAAGGATCAAATGAGAATAAAAGAAGGAGAAAGAATGCAGAATGATTTAGAAGGAAATAAGAAACTCTTCTGGAAGTGGGTAAATATAAAGAAACAAGGAGTACCTGGAAATACCTATGAAATTTAGAATGAAGGTTGCGATATGATCTGGGATTAAAACAGTGTAAAAGAGCAATGGAGAGAGTATTTTGAGAAATTTCATGGTAAAAACCTAGAGAAAGTAGCAGAAAATAAGGAAAATGTTATGAGTGAAAGAATTAACGAGGCTGAGGTGTTAAAAACTATTAAAGTGTTAAAGAATGGCAAGGCTATGGGAGTAGATGGGATCAAAATTGAAATGCTTACGTATGAGGGCATAGTACTTAACTGCCAGATTGTGTGAGTTTTTTAATGTGTGTGCTGGGATTTCAAATGTTCCTAATGACTGGAAGAATGCTGTAATTGTTTCTTTGTACAAAGACAAAGGCAGTAAGCATGAATGCAAGAATCATAGACCAATTAATTTGTTGAATATTAAAGGCAAAGTTTTTGGGAGAGTTTTAATTGAGAGGCTGCGTAAAAAAATCTCGGACACGATTTTGGGGTGTGCAATGTGATTTCATGCCAGGTAGAGGTCGCATGGACCAGATATTTACTTTGCAACATATGATTGAAAAATGTATGGCAGTAAGGAAGAATGTTTATTGTGCATTTGTTGATCTGGAGAAAGCGTACGATTGGGTGAATAGGAGTATATTCTGAGAGAGTAGGGTGTGGATGAATGCTTAGTAAACACAATAATTATGGTGGTATATAATGGAAGTAAAGCGTGCGCTAGGGTAGATGAAGCTTTGAGCGAATGGTTTGGCATTGAACAGGGTATTATACAAGGTTGTTATATGCCCCTATGGTTGCTTAATGCTTTCATGGATATGTGTATGAGGGATGATTGTAAGGACGTGGTTGGTGTACAAATGGACAAAGCGAATGTAAGAGTGCTGTTATATGCATAATGATGCCATATTAAGAGCTGAAAATGAAAGAGAGTGGCAGAATGCATTAAATCGTTTTAATGTGTGGACCGGCATATTGGATCTTCGTATAAATGTCTCCAAAACTAAGGTGATTGTTTTTGATAATGACGGATAGGGAAATGATTGACAGCCTAGTATAAATGGAAAACTGTTAGAACGAGTGAATGATTTTGTGTATCTTGGCAGAACGTTCTGTAGAAATGATAAGATAGATGGTGAAATCAAAAGACGGGTTAATATATTTAAAAGAGCAGTTGTATGTATGTGGACTATTGCAAAGAATGAAGTAGCATCGAAAGAAGCAAAGATGGTCGTATATAAAATTGTGTTAACGCCAACATGAAGTGTATGTTTGCCAGTAGAAATGCAAGAGCAAGATGACTCAGTTTGGAATGAGATAGTTAATACATATATGTGAAGAAACTTGTATGGACAGATTCATTATTGAATGGGTGCTGAAGGAGTGTGGTTTGAAAGGGAATGCAATAGGTCAATGGGGAAGAAGCGTGCTAAGTTTGCTTAGGCATGTTGAGATGATGAGTATGGATCGAGTGATAAGGAAGATACATGAAAGTATAGTGTGTGTTTCAAAAGGAAGGGGTAGGTCATGTAAGACGTGGCTTAATGTTGTAGATTAATGTGTGAATAATGCAAACATTAAGAGTTTCAAGAATAAAAAAGCCTGTATGTCTTTGTGCATGTATATTGTTGATGCGAAGGAAGTATGCAAGGACAGGGAAGGGGGGAGGACATAAGTAAGTAAGTGTAGATTAATTAGGGATTCTTGTTTTTGAGTTAGATGCACAGTTCCATGCTTACCCCGTAGAGGATTGGCGTTATTAGGTATTTACGTATGTACATGACACAGGTCGATGGTCCCTATATTAAGCCCTATGTTAAAAACCTCTAGCGGCATCTTGTTTAACGCTCCAACTAGCCCACCAATGATTCACCTGACGTGTCTGTCCCCAGAAAAGAAGGAGGAGCTGATGTGATCCTTAACTCAACATGGCCATCAGTTGCGGAGCCAAATGTGCTAAGGCGTTCCTCATCATATTCAATCTGATATATTGGGTGAGTGAGCTCGATCACTAAAATGGGTGATCTCATTTATCAGAAAGAGTGAATTGGCCTATCACAGTGAACTGTCTCCCCAGAACGAGTTTACTGGCTCTCCAAAGGGAAATAACTCTCCACAGTGGTTGATCCGAATCATTAGAGTGAATGAGCTGGTTCACCAGAGTGAAATTACTCCCCAAAGTGGATAATTTGACTTACCAGAGTGAGTTATCTGGCTCTCCAGTCCCTAGTGATAAGTTTAACAAGACTTAGTGGCTGAGCTAGTACATACAGGGCCTCATTTGAAAGAAATATTGGCAGGTGGCCGGGTGCGCCTTGCTGGTGATGGGTGCCTGGGTGTTCCTGGACCCTACCAAGAATTTCCTATTCCAACTGGTGACGACAGAAGGGGTGTCGTCCAACGCCGCCTACTACGTCGCCTATCTACTCATCACCCTAGGTTGCCTTGTGGTGCTGGTGGGGTTCTTCGGATGCTGTGGGGCTCTACAAGAGAGCAAGTGTATGTTGGTACTGGTGAGTGGTGAATATATATTTTGGGCTAAGGATCGTCTTAAGGAATTTAGATGCCCTGTGCCTGTACGTTTTCAGTTGATTCATCGGAAACGGCTTATTGTTGTTGTTGTGAACATTAGATTGTTGGAGGAAAGGGAAGAATTCAAAGGAGCATCAGATTTTAATTGTTTAAAATTCAGATCATAGTTTATAAAGAAAGTGTTTTTAAGTATTGCAAACCTAAGAATTTGATATCTCAAGATTATGATGGATCTTGACGTTTTACGTCCTCTCAAACTCAAACATATGGGTCTTATATTCTGCCTGTTCGTCTGTATGTCTCTACCTGGTGCCTCAGCTAAATGGCTTATGGACTTTATTAAAGTTTGGTATTTAGATTATATATATGTTCATACCTAATCCGACACCTTAACTTAGTTGTTAGCATGCTTATCTATTGAGCTAAGGCTCCCGGGTTTGATTACGGACATGGTCGAATAATGTATCACTGGTGAAATGTGGGTTCACCCTTTCACGCTGATGAATTAATGGCCAGGGACTGGATGCTGTGCCTGTCCTAGTCTTAAGTAAGATTAAAAGGTATATGAAGCTACGACAGGCCTATCCAGCCAGTAGTGGAAAATATATGGCTTTTATAAAAAAAACTGACCCAGGCCAAAGGCTGGAAACACTAATGGATGTAAAAAAATTGTCATACCTCTAGACTAAATCATAACTTTGATTCTAACCATGAAGTTAATGGTGTTTTTAAGTAGATGAGTGGTTTTAAAAAATGGATTTTTAAAATACATTTCTTTAAGCTCTGCTTAAAATTTATATTCATAGATTTTTTATATGCTTATCGATATATTCTTTGTTTTTGTAACATTTATTTAAGAGTAGTTTACTGACACCCGGTGTTTTAATCTTTGAAATAAGTTATAATATATTTTATTATGATAAAGTACTAACGATTGCGTGGTTTTTTTTTCCATCTTGCACCACTATCAAAAACTAAGCTTTTTTATTAAATTTAATTTACTGTTAAGAATTAATAAATAGAGATGAATTAATTATTATAACTTTGTCATTAACATCAATTACACAATAAAGTCACGTTAAAATCAATTGATATATTGCAAGGAAGGCAACTAGAAAATATTTTTAGTGTAGCTCAATATTGATAGCAAGTACAAGGTACAACGCAGACATTTTTATATAATTAATGGATTTGGCTTGCTGAGCGTGTATGGTTGTGTCCAGTGCCGCTTAGTGGGGAAAGGAATGAAACGAAGCAGTCTCCTCCTACCCGAGGTCCCAATTCTCGAGGCCTCCAACCAGCCAAACATGTCTATTTCATAGAAACAATCCATTTTCTTAACACACGTGAATAAAAGGCAATATGTAAGACTTTGTTTAATTTTTTTGATATGTCGACGTCCATGACCCCCTGAAACATAAATGTGGTTTTCTTGATGCCATTTGTGTCTGTACCTCAGGCTAGAGTCAAAACACTATTTTACCGATTGGGCTAATATCTGGTATTTAGGGGTTTCATAAATTCCCTTCAAAGTTTGTGCAATTAGATATCCAACCTTAATTTAAGGGTAGTTTACTGAAGAGAAAAAAAAGAGACAACAATTTGTTTAAAAAAAATTCGCACTAACGATTATAATTAAATTTTATACCTAGGCACTATTTATCATTATAAATAAGATGGCAATTCTCCTTTTCTCATAAAAATGACTTTGAGGGTACTTTATTTAGGAGAAATTTTCCATTTCCCCACAACTATTTGAGATAAGACCAAAAAGATGGGGTGCGAAAATGTTTACTTCATGTAGCTGTGTGGCAGTCCACCCCGCGTCCCTTGACCTGGCAATAGGCACGGACATAGCAAAGTGTCCAAGATCCACTCTCGTATTCACACCTATCTTGGGAAATCCTTTGCTACAGAATAGCTATGATTATTAATTTCCATTGAAATTTTTTTATTCTAAACTTAAAAGATACTTCTTTTTAATTGTCTAATAGTTGGTGAATATTTCTCCCTTTTAAGTTTATGTTTAATTTCCACTCTCCTAAGAGCCCCCTCCTACCCTCTTAAAAAGCCACTGCTGGTGAGTGGCGAGCTTGTGAGGGATGAGTATTTACAACATGTTACCTTCTCTGACCGGCTGTTTCCCCCAGTACTTCATGTTCCTGTTCCTGATGCTGATTGCGGAGGTTGCTGTGGCGATAGTGACCCTGGTCTACAGGGAACAGTTCCTGGTTGGTCTTCAGACGAGGCTTAGCCACCAACTCAACGAGAAGTACGGCAGGAACAGCGTAGACAACCAGCTCTTCACGGAGTCTGTAGACCTCGCTCAGTACAAGGTAAGCAATGTAAGGTGAGCAGTGCAAGGTGAACAGTACAGGCGAGTAGTACAAGATGAGCAGTACAATACGAGTGACACAAAGTGAAAAATGTAAGCGGAACAGTACAAAGTCATAAGAGTTAAAGAAATCAGTTCAAGTAACCAGCCCCGTGGTGTAGTGGTCGGTGTAGCTGACTACGAGCCTAGGAGTCCCGGTCCCAATTGGTACATTAGGTATTTTCCCCGAAAGGTGAAGAATTGTCCCAACAGTCACCAGGGTTTATACTTAAGTTAGGTTTAATTGTTTCCACTGGTTCCACACCCTCATACTCACTATCACCATCACGTCATCTCATCGAGACATTGAAAGAGCCTCCACGGAAAGGATGTACGATTAAGTTCATTCGGGCGTCCCCTGGGCAATGATACATTAGTACTGGCTAGTCTTCCCACTCCTGGGATATGAATTATGCAGTCCAGACGAGCAATATTATTTTATCAGTACAAATGAGCAGTACAGGGTAATCAGTTCAAGGTAAATAGTATATGTCAAGCAGCATAAGGTGCAAGGTGAATAGTGCAAAATGATTAGTACAAGTTAGCAGGACAAGGAGAACAGACAAGGTGAGCAGTGTAATATGAGCAGTACAAGGTAAGCAGTGTAAGATGAGTATTACAAGGTGAATAGTAAAAGTTAGGCAGGCTAAGGGAAACAGACAAGGTGAGCAGTGTAATATGAGCAGTACAAGGTAAGCAGTGTAAGATGAGTATTACAAGGTGAATAGTAAAAGTTAGGCAGGCTAAGGTAAACAGGACAAGATGAGCATTTGAAAGTGAGCAGTTTAAGATGAGCTATCAAAGTGAGCAGTACATGATGTAAACATGTTTGTATTAACATTGGACTGTATATTTACGTTAGACGCTATAATATATATATATCCAACTAGCAAGAGGTCCAATATCAGCCAGGGCAAGTTGAGGCATTCTATGTCAAACGTTGGATTTTCCACCTTATCTCCAGTGTGCAGTTGTGATAGTACCTCATCCTCGAAGGATAGTATCATAATTATAGTGAAGTTAGGTAGTTAATGGCTGGACTTGCGAACGTTGGCTAGACAACAATTTTTTCTAATTGTTATAAGGTAATATTAATAAATAGGCAACCGGCCTCATGGCGTAGTGGTCAGTGCCCCTGGCTACGAGCCTAGGAGTCCCGGTCCCAATTGGTACCTTAGGTATTTTTCTCGAAAGGTGAAGAATTATCCCAACAGTCCCCAGGGTTTAGTTAATTAAGCTTAAGTTAGGTTAAGACTCACCCCGACTCCACAATATCATATCATAATGACCATCATAATATCATCTCATTACGGGTACGACGTGTAGACAACCTCCTATGGTGTACCCTGGACGACGTTCTGTGCCACCAGAGCGGCTAATAGTATACACATAAAGTGAAAGAACCTATATGTCAACGTCCCTCCCGGACAAATGTGCCATACGATAAAAAAAAATCAATAGGCGTAGTTTCATTTGACCCCGGAAATGCTTCCAGACCGAGGACGCTTTCAGTTTTATCTGTTGTTTTATCTAATGATCTACATAATGATCGTGAAGTGGAAATTACAGTAATTTTGTAGAGGGTAATGAACTGAAAAAAGTCCAACAGTACTACTCTGTATTGTAGAAGATACTAAAAGAACAGAGTTCGACAGTATTATTGTAGATAATAATAAAGTAATAGAATATCCTAATAATTACACCTAATTTAGGATAAATCCCAAATCTCTTTGATAACACCACGATAAGAATAGGATAATTTGAGAATTCGAATCATCAGCATCTTCAGAAAGTACTGGGCCTAGCGCCTCAGCGCTCTTGCCCGGCTTAGAAGACTGTTTACGCTGTAATTGCCCGCACGGATAATGTGCTTGACCACGCACCAAGAGGTCCATTGTTAATTTTCATTAGTTTGGGGGTGATACCTTTCTTCTGCCTTGTGACTGATAGTACGTATTAGAACCGAACATCTAGAACAGGCGTGTCAAACTAGTTTGATCATAAGGGCAATATTGAACATTAAAAATACTGAGGGGGCACCATTGTTTACAAATTAGATATTCTCATTCAAACTTAGTGGGTATCTTATTAATCCGACACCTTAGCTCAGTCGGTAGTGTGTCTGTCTACTGAACTAAATATCTTGGGTTCTATTCCCAGCATGGCCGAAAAATATATAGTTAGTGAAATGTGGATTTACCCTTTCACATTGATAAATTAACGGCTGGGGACAGGATGGTGTATCTGTTCTAATCTTACATTAAATTATAAGATATGTATGAGGCTACGACAGGCCTAGCAGGCCAGTAGTGGAAAATATACGACTTGAATAAAAAATTTACCCAGGCCACAGGCTGGAAACGGTAATGGATGTAAAGTAAAGGGTATTTTATTACTACTAAGAGAAATGAGGCCCCTATTACCCACATGAAACAATAATAAAGACCCTTAATTTTTTTTAAATAGGAATTAAAAACCCTTTATTTGCACCAATGATGTGAATGTCGGTCTTTTTTAAATCGTGTGTCGAAGTCACTTTCATAATTTTTGATAAATATTTGTCAGTAAGCCCTGACCTTTAGGATTTATTTTTATTTTAGAGGCCTACCAATAATATGATCAAACAAATGTTATGCTCCCAAACTTTGCACATATTTGGTACTAAGGTTCCACAACTTTTGGAGAACTGCGCCCTGTTGAAAGAAATAGTACAAATTTGGTACAACAACCTCACAAATCTATTTCCTCAAATTATGTCAATTTCCCTATTATTTTATTTCTACGACTTTTATAAAAGAGACGAATAAGGTTTCTTTATAACTATGTCAGTTCATCGTAAGGTCCGTGGGCCACACAAAATTGGTGTTAGGGCCACATTACATGCCCGGTCTAAGACATAGCCATATGGATTTTTGTAAGAACGGAAAATAATACTTAGGTGACAGGACTAAGAGGATGAATAGTGACTGTTTGGTCATAGTACTAGGTACATTTTATGCAGTGAAAGGAATGTTTACAAATGTTTCATGCTCTATGGTTGGCAGCAGTACTTCTATTGTTTTTATTTTATATATATCATTGTTGTTGGTATTTTCGTGTTGGATATAACTGTATTGTAATGGTTGTAAATCTAAATTTGTACATTATGAGAAAATATATTAGTTGTAATGGTCAACATTATTACAATTAAACAGTGACAGTAATGGCCATTAGGGTTTAAATTATCCAATCTAAAGAAAAAGGACTAAGAGACAATATAGGATTTAAGAAATGCAAAATATCTCACTTTGAGATCACTTGCTGTAGGTTATGGCAAGGTTGTTAGAATACAAGGTTTCTTCAGTCACTATATTTGCCAGCAGTAAACTTTTATTCTTCGTCAAACCCCTACGTCACGTAGTTCGGTAACCTTCCTGCAGCTTAGCAATAAGAGTCCAGAAGTAAATCAGCATTTGAGATGTCAGTGTTTCATGTAACCACGATTTTGTTTAAATTAATTCAGTTTGGAATAAGAGTGACTTCTGTGTACTTTATGTTGATACTATTGTTAATAGTTACCTTGATTTAAACTTTATTTATTAATTTTCCCTAAACTGGGTGAGATTCAAAAGAATATTTTGATGTAGTTTATATAAATGAGTATAAATAGTTGAATATTAGGTTTTGGTACGATTTAAAAAAAACCAAACACGCTCATTATTGGATAACAAAATCACCGGGGGAAGGATGTACAATTTTCTTGGTGTAGTTATAGCCATCAAAATACAAAAATAAGCTCAAATGGGAAACCAATAATATATCATTCTTATTTAAAAGCTCCGTAAATTTGTAATAAAATGTACACACCTTTGTAAGAGTGATGGAAAGTGGAATCCTGATTCATGTTCAGTGTGCTCGGAACATTTTTGCCCGGATGATTATAACGACGAGACCTTAATCCCGAACTTATCAACATGATTGAAAAAATAGAATCGCTTGCTGTACCTTCCTTAAAACTACATAATGAATCCGTTACTGTCATGAAGGAAATAAATGAAAATGTGTCTAAATCGCGTTCAGTTAGTCGTTAAAGAGGAATCGATAGACAAACGATAGTCGATTTGATCGCACAAGACACAGATTCACATATGAGTGCAGACTGTTTGGGCTCAAGTATTTGCCAGAATAGGGAACGATCTATTTTATGAAAGTCAAACTAAATTTTTCATAAATTAATTGTTTAAAAAAAAAATGAATTACTGCTAAACAAAATGAAATTCTACGTTTAAAAATTATTAAGTTTGAACATTTAGTTAATAATAAGTCCCTCAAAATCTACAAACTTCAGATTTTTTTTGTGAAGAAATAAAAAAATCAGTAAACCTGTGCAGTCATTGTTATGAGAGAAATTACTGAAACTTTTTACAAGTGACCAAAAATTTAGAGGAAATCTACCCACATTTTCTAGGAGTAAAAGTGGGAAACCAGTTAGAAAATAAAAATCACTCAGTACACTCAAACAGGATTCAAACCCTGATCTTCCCATAATTGAAAAGGCAGTCTAAATAGCCCACGTGTCCAAAAACACTTAATAAGTCACATTTCAATGAAACGTTTCAAAACAATTAGAGATATTTGAAGTTAACAGGCATGACTTTTAAAACTTTACCCATCCAGGCTATTCTTATATTTACACCTATGTGCAAGACGAATTTAAGGGACAGGAACCCGGGGAACGTGTTTCCCTTTTGGTAGAATAATTGTGTGTTTTTTAATACTAATGGAAGTGGAGGGTGAGGGCTTTTACGGTGATCAATGAGGTTGTATATTCATTTCTGGAGTGAAAGTACCGGGTAATTACTTGTGGGGGTGAATCTGGGCTTGAACTCAGCATGGGTCTCATCTAGGCTGTTTGATTGAGGACAGAGAGGTCGGAGCTAATTTGCAGAGCGTACTGATGCGTTTTATCTTAAATCATTTCCAACTATAGGCCTACCTCCACACCAACACTGATATACTTCCTCTAAATTCTGTTGTCCTCACCACTAACACATAGGCAAGCACGAATTTCTAAATTGTTAAAGGAGGCTGGGGGGTTGGCACAGATATATTGAATGGAGAAACATTTCCCTTTCCATCCCCGACTCGTTCAATCAACGAGAAAAATAATATTTAATGTTGTTAACTGTTCTTTCTAGTTAATCATAGTTCAAACTTGATGGGTGCATCTATTCGTAGCTAATATTTTAAAATTGTTGTCATTATATATTAAATAAATATTTTAAATTAATCATTTCGAACGTCATTATACCATCACAACTATGATGTGTACTCAGTGTACACACACTGTAAGCTTGATAAGTTTGTTATTAATTTATTATGGTGACATACTATATAATGTACTATTAAATACAGATATAGGTGCCCTAATAGCTAAGTACTTTCAAATTAAGAAAAAACCAAGTTGAGCTATCCTCAATGAAGCACTGGGATGTTTGGCTGGAGAGGTAGTCTGGCAGTCTCACCCAGTGACGTCACACTCCCATGAAAACGGCTGGTCGAAGCAATCTTCGACCTTGTGTTGTAGTCGATTCATGACAGATAAAGAGAATATGGTAAAAGTATTAAGTCAACATGTCAGACCAGCGATGTTGTCCTGTTACAGTTCAACTGCTGCGGTATCTCCGGCGACAGTGACTACAACGCCACAAAATGGCGGCTGGATGGTCAGGGCAGCAACGGGTCGAGGAACGTTCCCCTGACATGCTGCACGCTGGCCAACCTGGATGTAAGAACCATCTAGAGTCCCAGCCCCCCCCCCCCGCCCCCCCCTTTTGGCTTCTTCCCTCATGCTTGCGCCAACACGTTACGGGGCAAACAGTCAATTATCTTGGACTATCTCAAAATATGTAACAAAATAAGATAAAGGAGGGAGTCTCATCTCTCTAGAAGATAACAGACTCAGGTCCACAGTTTGGTCACCAATTTCGCGAGAAAATACAAATAGTAATCAAAAGATGGCCAATCTGCTTGTTGAGAGCCTAGAAGGGTGTGGCTAGTAGAGGAGCAGGTTTGGACTGGCTACTTGAGGATCTAGGGAGGTTTGGCTGGTTGAGAAGCAGGAGTGGACTGGCTACTTGAGGATCTAGGGAGGTGTGGCTAGTTGAGGAGCAGGAGTGGACTGGATAGTTGAGGACCTAGGGAAGTGTGGCTAGCTGAGGGGCAGGGGTGAACAGGCTAGTTGAGGATCCAGGGAAGTGTGGCTAGCTGAGGGGCAGGGGTGGACTGGCTAGTTGGGGGCCCGGAGTAGATTGAGAATTTGAGGACCCGGGATGAAACTAACTCTGTGAGGCCCTTTTTTTTTTGTAGATATATTTATTTTTCTTCTTTATTATTTAATTTCTCTTTACCACACATCCAGAGATTCCTCCTTTATCTCCTTGGTTTGTATATTATATTGAGCCCTTCTTTAGATACTATTTGACAGAAATGGACCTTAACCAAATATTTACACATTAATTGTACCATACAAACTAAATTAACTCTTCTTTAATATTTCTTATAAACAAATTGTGCACTCCGTCTTACTATTCGTTCGATCTAACTACACATTTGCACTAATGTGGAAATACTAATTTAGAGGAAATATACCCAAATTTGCGTTGAGGGAATGTGGGAAGCCACGTAGGGAAAAAAAACCTCAGGGCCCTTGACCCGTATTTGGGCGCCTTTCTCATTATCATCGACAATACAGCCTATTGTAGGAGTGACGTTTATAAACAAGCAACCAGCGAGGCAAGTTTCTTGCTAATAATTGTTCAAATATATTGAGATCTATTATTTAATTCAAGGTACTCACTGTTCCCTTTATAAATACAGCGATACTTCAACATCATTTCTTACTATATGACAGACAGTACTTATCATTAAACACCCAACCATGTCAGTAAGAGCTTACTACATAGGCTACGCTATTAATACAAACACAAATGTTGTTGCCGCTCCCCGTACCTGGCTCCGACTGATCTCCTGAGTCCACCCAGTCGCCGCTTTTATAGTTTTCCTTGTGCCTACATGGCGCGGAATAGCGACTGGAGGGTCCCAGGAGGTGACAGCCGAAGGAGGCACGAGGAGGCGGCGGCCTAGGCCTTTATTATTAATTACCTTTATACAATATACAGTGACAATGACAGGTTATATGTACAATAAACTTAGCCTATCCATGGGGACCGTGTTGATGTCGAACCGGCCCGCTTCGACGGCTTCCACTCTTAGGAGAGTGTCCAGGTCGCCCCTGGATGGATGGTCCGCCGGATTGCACTCGGAGGGCGTCCAGAAGACCGTCCATTCCCTCTTTCGTAGTAGGTTGCAGACGTGTAGGTGCAGGGTCCTAACCCTATCGTCGTTGAACACCAGTCCTTTGCCTGTCGGTAGCCCGTGGAAGACCGATGTATTGTCGACGCCCATGCTGATCGGCGTCGAGTCACTCTGGTCTTTACGGTGCCACCAATGTAGCGCCAGCAGGGCTGCCACGGTCTCAGCTTTGTTGATCTCCGCGGGATGGTGCAGACGTTGTACCCAGGCTTCTGCCCGACTTGGGCAACAGGCCGCTATCGACCAAGGGGTCGCGTCGGCGAATATGTGGATGGGTTGGTCCTCGTTTTTCTTCCATCTGCAAGTGTTCCATCGTGGTAAGCCCAATAGGGTTTCCGCGACTTTTGGTTGCCGTCGGTATAACCGGGCAACGGCGTAGCTGGGCCACTTGAGGTTGTAAGCGACCCAGCTCTTATACCCAGCTATACGCTGTACGCTGCGGTCTGTGGCTCTCCTGGTGTGTTGTATTAGGATGGTCGCCTTGTTCCTTGCTGGTTCTGAGAGCGTGAGCTGAGATAAAACTAGGTTCCCTAGCACCTGGGATCAAAGTATATCTGCAACAGTTTTTTACAGCTATTATAATTATAATGATTATTATTATTATTATTCTTATTATTATTCTTATTATTATTATTATTAGTTGTGCTATCTTATGACAGGCCTATTCCTTTTGTAAATAAACCTAGACTGCCAATGCACCCTGTCCTTTTCCTCCTCTTTCAGCCTCAACATTCTCTTCTTTTTTTTCCAATACTTTCCCTCAACCTAGTCTTCTATGACAATGTGCAGAGGATAGTTCCTGCTAAGGATGTGTCCGATTCAGTTTGCCTTATACCTAAGAATCACATCCAAAATAGTTCTCTTCTCACCCACTCTTTTTAGGACTTCTTCATTTGTCACCCTGTCTGTCCACCTGATCTTTTCAAGTGTTCTCCAGCAGCACATTTAAAAGCTCTCCAAATGTTCCTTTTCCATCTCCCTGAGAGTCAAAGTTTCTGCTCCAAATGTAGCATATCATCAGTTTCTTCCTCATTTCCAAAATTAGCTTGCTGGTAAGAAGTAATCTCTTCTTGTTTAAAGCTTCCTTGGCCATGCCGATCCTAAAACTTGGCAGTAGACATCCGTTGTCAGCACACTTCCCAGGTACTTGAGGGCTTCCCTGACCAGCCACTCTCCATACAAGTTGAACATACTGGGAGACAAACAACATCCCTGTCTCACTCCTCTTACTATCTCTACGCTGTTCGTCTCACCATCATTCAGCTTCCCTTTTACTAGCTGTCCCAGGTTCAGATTTGAAATCAGCCATCTGTTCCTCCTGTTGATGCCGATATTGTTAAATATTTCAATCAGTTTCTTCCACTTTACTCTATTGAACGTTTTTTTGCCTGTCGATGAAACCAATGTCAACTTCTTCCCTGACTTCCAGGACTCTATGAAATTATTCTCAGCTTCCCGATTACATCTCTGGTTCCTATTCCATTTCTGAATCCAAATGGATCTACTCCCATCACACTTTCTATTTCCTATTCCAGCCACCTGCTGTGTATTTTTACTACAATCCTACCCACATGAGAAATGAGGCTGATGGTCCTCTGGTCACTGCATTTCTTGGCTTGTTTCCCTTTCTTTAGGGCTACCAGCCATAACTAGAGTAAAAGCGAGCTTTCTATCATAATGTGAATACCAAAATGACTAGTCTATACTACAAAAAAGTCAGTGATAAATATATTACACCCAACATACTACAGCTTGATTCACACATTCACCGAATATTTAACAAAAATGTATTGTAATGAGAATGGAAATGGCCTTCAACTTCTTTATTTGTAGTTTTGTTTTTGGGAAGTATTGCCAACGTGACATAGTGGCTTGATTTTGTTAAAGTTTCCTGGGGAATATTATAGAGTGGTGGTTTGGTGTGCAGGTTGCTGAAATGTCTAGAGGGTAATTGTTTATTTTTACATTTAATAAAAGTGCAGTATTATTTTACAAGACATTGCTAGGATAATAAAATCTCGTGGATTACGATGGGCAGGACACACAGCGCGAATTGGAGATTCTAGAATCTTGTTCAGGGTACTGACTGGCAAACCCAATGAAAAAAGATATTTTGGAAGATCTAGACACAAATAAGAGGATAACATTAAAATAAACCAAAAGAGAGGGTGTATTGAGGTGAACCTGATAGAACTAGCTTATATTAGGGATAGGTGGCGTTCTTTTTAAGTGCAGCAATGAACTTTCGGGTTCCTAATGCAATAGTGTAAGTAAGTAAGTAAGTAAATATTTTAGAAACGTATTTCTTGAGTTCTTCAGCAGCTTCTCCAGATAATAGTGTATTAGAGGCAGAGCTTCAACATCTTTAAAGTTAGTACTGTGCACCCCAATATCTTTAAAAGTGCTCAGGTTTATATGGTGGGGTGTGAACAGTCTACAACCCTCTTTCCATCCCCTCGCGGTCATGTTACAGTATGTTGACCCATGCTTTTAAACGCAAACTTAAAACAACTGATTTTCAATAGGCCTATTATAACCTATTTAATTCTCTATTGAATAAACATATATTTTTGATTATTATTATAATAGATGTTTTTTAATTAATACGCTTGTAATGAAGAAAATCAACACCAAAATAGAACGACTCATACATCTTTCATTTAACGAGTTATTTCACATCATAGTTTCACAACAGCAGATGCATCCGTCTGCTTGTATTTTGTTTTGTAGGTGTATGCGCGTATTTACCCGGGTGATAAACCACATACGCATTGTATGAGACGATTGGTTTTAAAATTTTATTATTATTTATTTCATCCTGGACAAATCTGAGATTGTTTCTTCTAGTGCAAAGATACAAACGCAGCTCACGCTGATTTTTCAAAAGATAGGTTTGGAGCCGTCCAAGTGCGCACATTTAAGTTATCTTGTTTTTCTATGAACGTGTGCATCCAAAGCAAGGTTGGTCACACTGATCCATAGAACGATTTAATATCCAAACAGTATTTTAGATGCCATCATCAAGGCCGTAGCCAGCCAATAATTTCAGGGCGGGTTTGGTGGGTACATCCCCCAATCGCTGGAAGATAGAAAAAATTCTAAATGATAAACAGCTCTAGACGCTCTCTGAAGTGGTTATTTTCATGGTAAAGAACCCTCTACCTGCCAAAGGCTTGGAAAATTTAAAATATTAAACACCTTTTGAAGCTCTGTGAATTGTTTTTTATGGTAAAATAACCCCCAAAATGCCGAAGGCTAGGAAAATTTCTAAATATTTAACACCTATAGAAGCTCTCTGAAGTGCTTTTTATGTAACACACCCTTAATTTGTATTTGTATCTTAATTTTTATATTGTATGAACCATAAATAAAGTAATATATATTTTGTTTATAAAATTTCGCGGGGGGTTTGAACCCCTAAACCCCCGCTCCCCCACGCCTACGGCCTTGGCCATCATATTGTAAGGTTCACTTCCCTTAATTGCGGATAATAAAGAAATATAATGTCACCACGTTCGGTTGATTAGTTTAATTCACTGTTGTTATGAGTCTGAACAATCCACGATTGGATATCACACGTGCTGCTGATTCCCTTTACAGTTGTGCTGACTAAAAAGTTTAGATCATTATTGATCCTCCAAAGATTGCGCCCAGCACGGATGTTCAAGGTTCCGATTAAGATTCGGTTATTTTGATGAACATACTTATTCTTATGACGGATTAACACCCGGATAGCTCGGCGACTACCAAGCTAGTGACAAAACTTACGCTTGTTAAACTTATATCTACAAAGTTTTAGCTTCTAGAACATTCCTTAAGTAACGGGACTCAGCCATCCTTTATGTTTGTGTACCTTTATTTCTTGCTTTTGTAAAATATTCCGCCCAGATGGCCTAAACAGAGCAGAATGGCGTTGCACCACGTCAACATTTACTACCAAAGATAGTGTTAAATAAGTGAATTTGGAGTATTATCATGTTAGATCAGATCTTATTAACTTCATAAATTAATTTAAAGAGATGTATAAAATACAATCATTACAAGTTAAAGAAGATATGGTTTTGATGGCGGATAAGGAGAAGTTAGAAGAATCAGACACAACCACGAGATACTAGGGGAATCCGTACTTAACCAAAAGTAGTTGGTTTAGGAATTTTATTGAAGCTTAGCAATAACTTAGTTATTAAAAGGATAAGCTTAAAATTATTTCACTCTTCAATCGTAATCACAGCAATCTGTAGGAAAAACTACTCTAAAAACAACACTAACAATAGAGTATACAAAAGTTAGAACCACATAAATATGTTATGAGTGTGAACCTTCTCCTGTGACGTTATCGGTATGACTGAACGACAGGCGATCATCAAGCTGTGTCGCTATCGTATCGTGTCGTTCAGCGCGCGATTAGTTGAGCTTCGTTCCATTATTGGTTCTTTGTCTTATCGTGATCGTATTGCAAAGAAACTTAGTGGGCACATATCATTCAATCCTGTTGGCTCTAAATATATTCCAAATACAGAATTCATTCTCTATCCTTGCTTCACGGTATAAGGTAGTTTTATAAAACTGTTCCTAGTAGTGGATCATTTTATAACCGTTCAATGCACACACCACTTACTTTAATATCCTAACTACCAGTCCTCTTGCCGAAGCCAGAAATTCTATTAAAATATAAGTTACATGTTTATTAAACAGTAAGAAACAGCATTTTCAGTTGACTTTGTTTCTAATGCACTTTACACATGCAATGATACTTGTCTAAACCTAGCACGCCACTCTTGCACTCTTTAGCGTATTATTTCATTTTTTCTAATGGGCCCATCTTCGGACCACCTGGCACACCATTGTGGACCATAGTTTGAGCACCAATGGATTCTAAGGCGTCAATTTCACAATAGGCTGTGTTTTCAGTGACAGGGAAGTTGATTTCAAAGCCCAGATGGTTGTAGTGAAAGTGTCCCCCCTCCCCCCAAGGTTTCCCACCCTCTCTCTACACAAATGAGTGTACATTTCCTTTAATATCTACCTTTTTGATTTCTATTACATTATTATGGTTAAAATTCGCTAGCCCGGATGGATAATATGACGCTGTGCTCATTAAAAAGAGTTATAATATTATTTTGCTTTTTAAATTTAATTTACATGCCTCTTAGCTTTCCTTTCAGTATATAAACAAACACATATTTTAATACACATCTATGCATGGAATATGTATATATATTTCTTTATTTTGTTCATTATATTAAACCATCTCCGTAAAAATAGCATGTTTTAGTTCTCAAAAGAGAAACGTTTACCAAAGAAATACTTAAATAAGATTTTTTTTAAAAATAGCAAGTTAAAAACACATTCCCCAATAAGAACTTGTTATTAACTCTCCCCTTCCTCCCACAAATATTTTACCTTAACAAAGGTTTTAATTTTGTTTTTAAGAGAAAATCATAATAATAGAATATAACAAGATTCTGAAGCATCCACGGTAAACAGCCCAAAAGTGTTTTGTGCGAATAACGTTTTGAACGTCTCTAGCTTTGTTGGGAACGCGAGGAATTATTTTTTGGAATGTTTGGGTGACGTTTAAGAATGCAGTACCTTGGGGTGGGTAGAAGCACAGGAATATTTAATAGGTTTTTTTAGGGAGGTACAGGAGGATAGGAATGGGCTACAAATGTGAAATTATTGCTCAAATAATTGAGTCGTTTGTGGAAGTTTAATAAGACAAAGGCCCATCAAGAATTTTTTGGAAAATTCGGTGTTTGCAGTAGATATTTAGATGTTCTCAAGGTAGAGTCATTTTCTTATAATAAAAAAAGTGTGTTTTACACGGTTTACAATATATTTCTAACAAAAATTAACATAAATATATAACTTTTATAAAAAACACCCAATTTTTAAGTTCTTGGTAGCTGGTGGTTATCCTAAAATATTAATGGATACAATAAAAAATTTGGCTCACCTCTTAAGTGTTGTAAATTAAAAACGCGGCAGGAAGAAAATGTTACAAATTACAAACATATTTTGTTGTTGTCAATATTAATGACATTTTATAATATTGTTAGTGTTATTTTATACGTAAACGTATCTATAAGGTGTGATAGCCACAGATCACATGACCTGACGTATTAACATGTGAACGTTGTTTCAGTGACTTTTATTACTACTGTATCTTTAGCTACAGAAAAAAAAGGAGCAATTTCGGAGCATCAATGAAATCGTTGAAAATGTTTATAAATGTGAAGCGAATTTTAAACATTTTACAAATTTAAAATAAGCTATCCAATGAAACAAGAATCAATGAAAAAAATAATGAAATAATTTACACAAGTCCCTTGAAAATTAAAAATTAGGCAAAATTAAAGCGTTTTATATTCAACGTTTTTCTGGTATATTTTGGCCAATTTTAAAAGGTTTTTTCACCTAATTTTTATATTTATTTAAAGGCAATGAACATATTCAAAATGTGTTCTTTATTTCGGGGAAAATGTTAATATACTTATTTCGTTTCCAGCCCAGACTGGATTATAGGTGAGTGGTTAGCACGATGGACAATAAATCATAATCCAGGAGCTACACACAGATTGGTTGCACATTTAAATGTGCTCCCCATGATCTGGATTATAGATTTCTCACCAAGCAAATGCCAGCACACTTTATATTTTTATCTCCCCACGTCCACACTAAATTAAGCCTTGTATTGATTGGTCCATCTCAAACAGTTACGCTGCTAAATTACCTTGCTTTATACCATAAATATACGTTTCACCATAATGGTGAAGAGTAACTTCTTGGTATATATCCCGAGAACACACTTGATTAATCGTCGTACTAAGGCGAAAAATAGTCCAAGATAACTTTGTTTTTCAAAATCACAGGGTTTGTAGTAGATCCCAACGAGTTCAGACACTTTGTAATTTTATGTTATAGTACCCTTTTTAAGGGCCTAAACAAAATTGTTGTGATATAGAGAACGATTTCTGAAAATTGCCACACATTCACCAACTAACACAAATTAAATATATATGTACATAAGTTTTCATATTAGTTAGTAAGTTATACGTTGATCTTGGGGTAAATTGCTCGCCTCAGGACCCGATGTTCATGGGTGAAAATACCTTCCCAAACAAAATTTTAGGCCCTTTATTTCTTACTCATAGAAATTATCGTTTTCTGATATAATCAGCCAGTTTAGAAAGTGCACCTTAAATACCTCTAGTAAAAAAAATACTTTTCCAATAATATCAATGGAAGTGTAGGAACCGTTTTACAATATTTACCGAGTCAAACAAGTTACCTGTGAGACTATTATAGTTCCCAGTTCATTTATCTATTTCTAGGACCATTTTAAACGATTTTATATTTAATCCCAGTGAAGACCAACATCCCAACACATAAGTATATCCTCTAGTACGTCACTTGCGCTATTAAGCCTATCCTTGTCAAACCGCATTTAAAACTTGTCACTAAAATCTTCCTTCCGTAAATTTCCTTATAGAGTTTATTTCGATACAGTATTTCATATTATTATCTAGGTAAAAACGATAAATAATTTAGCTACCTTTTAAAATAAACAACTGCATTGTGTCAACACAATGTTTTTAAAACTCTTCTAATACTCATTATATATATACAATGGTTGCATGATTCAAAAATCTTCTGTTCTTGTGTTTTAGCTTTCATTTCTGTTTTAAATTAATCAAATTAAACTTAAAACAATACAGTGTGTCTGTTATTTCATACTATCTGGTTGATGATTTCTTTCTTGAAACTTGTTAAAATTTAAATAATTTATAAAAAATTTGTTAAATTTTTCGGACGGAAATAAATTTGAAATATTAATAGGATTTTGTTGGAAATTTATATTGTATTTAGTTGTGTTTATTTGTGTTCAAACTAGCTGTGATACAAAAATAAGAATATTCGAAGTAATGTATTTTAAAAGATATCAAAAATTAATATTATTAATTAGCTGTAGGTACTACAACGTAAGCATTTTTACTGTTGAAATTTTAAAAACACAAACAAAATTCTAATTTGATTAGTAAACAAAGTTTCACATGTTTATTCGCTGACCAGATGTTTTTATTGATTCATCAATCATCTGTGGACATAAGGATTAAAATTCAAGCTCATATTGTGTAGTTTTCCAGTGACAGGAAAGGTAGGGGTTCTACTCTCGGCTGGGTGTGCTAGTGGGGGTTTTTCCTATATGGTTTCCCACTCTACGTTCATGCTAATGCGGCTACATTTAATTTCATTTCTACTTAACGCATGTCTATCCATTTAGTGTATCCTTTTTACACCACTTCAGGACTATTAACGTTTTTTAACCACATTAGTGGGGAAAGGATGAGGAGGATAGAGTTTAGAGGAAATGTACAGTAAATGTACCTGCACTAATGTAGAGAGAGAGAGAGAGAGAGTAGGAAACAAAGACCGCTAACAGTATACTTAGTTGAGATTCGAACCATGATCTTTCCATTACCAGCAAACTGTACTAGATGAGATTGATATTTAAACCAAATACCGATGCGGAAATTTGCGTTACTAAAATATGTATAGCCTGTACGGATAGAAGGCTACGATGCGGTGGAAAATGAAAAAATAATTTTGACATTCAAAACAAACAAAAAAAACCTCGGTGGCCGCATGGTTCAATGCATCACTCTCGCAGAAGACTGGACTGCCAAGGATGGGGAGATCGAGGTTCGAATCTCGGTCGGGTGTATTGAGGGAGGGTTTTTTGTTAAAAGGTTTTCTACTCTTACTTCACGCAAACACGGTTACACTTCATATACTTATAACCTTCCTAATACCTAAAACCATTAGCATAATTAGTACATATGCATATAACCCGAATGGGTAATAAGACGCAGTGCTAAAAAAATAAATACTTATGATGGGTACACTCATGTGAGCAAAGTGACTTCATACTCAACCTTTGGTTGTATTTGGAAGCCTGTGCTTTTATATTCTTCCTAATACAAACTATACTAATAGTCGTGCATTTATAAATAGTTTTTTCTTTCTTAATATTTGTAAACTACTAATTTACTCATCCATTAAATAGGAAAAATAAAACATGTGACAAGTTGAGATATTTATTTAACTTTCAGTGTAGTTCTTGTAGTACTAAATCACCTTCTTTGGAATCATGGTTCAATATTTAATGTAACTCTGTAGGCCTACTATATAAATTAATTTCGATTTTCTTTTTAAAGTAACTATGATAGTTTGAAACAGAATTCACTTGTAAAATAAACTAATAAAATAATTAATAAACCTCATTCACAACACAATTCCTTATGCATGATAAAATATAAACGTATTTCAACAATCAGAGCTTATAATAACAATTATATATGTGTTGTAAAGTTGATAACTAACTAAATTCCTCCAGTCTAAATTATGTTGGTAACAATGATGGCCTCCCACCTCCCCCCTCTTTGTCTGTCCACCAGGTAGCAAACACCGGAAGTCCTATTAGCGTAGTTTCAAGAGTGTTCGGCGGAACTGTAAGTATCTACATTAGCATTTCAAGACACATATTGCACGCTTGCTAATAAACGTTCTGCAGAAGACAAACAACCATGAGGACTGGACATGAGTAGTTTATTTTAGATGGTTTAAACCTTCACGAGCTGTGGGTGGATATATTCGTGATCCGAAGGCAAGCGAATATATCCGCGAGAGCCTATTATTGATATATGTTTAATATATTATAGTTATTAGCCTAGAGGTAGTTACAAACTAGACACATGAGATTTGTTGTAAACACACTAGACTGCAGTATAATCTATATAGTTATAAAAAAAATCGCTCAAGAAGGGTTGGATAGTGATGGAATCATAGCTCTGCCATTTTTTGTCTGGTAATAATTTCCTATTATAAATAACGGAAAAAAATTATGTTTCCTTATTAATTCATGTATGACGCAATATATTAAAAATAAATTCCATGGTGGGAGTCCACAAATGAGCAATACCAACCGAGCGGCCTTAGTTGTGAGCGATGATCGTGCCAACATTTGCGGATAGAAGGTGTCATGTGGTCAGCACAACTATCCGTACCACCATTAATCCCAATTTTATAAACCAGAGTAGTTAATCTTTATTCGAGTAGCTTCTAATTTGTTCTCATGAGGCTGAGTTTGACTCTTTTCCAGACCCACTGCTTCACATATATATTTTTTGAAAGTGCCGGGGATCGAACCCGGTACCTCTGGATTAGTGGCCAGGTACTCTGACCACTAGACCACAGAGGTGGTAAAATTAAGTTCCTTTAGTAATTCATGTATGATGGCAATAGGTATTTTATCATATTAAAATTTACAACATAATTACTGACAGTATAAAAAAAGGCTACGTATTTTTTTTATAAAACATCGAAGACCCACCCAACCTTGAGATATAATTTGTCTAAAGGCGGCCTTACACCAAGGCAACAGGAAGCGACATGTAATGTACTAATGTCGCATGCTACATGTCGCTTCTTGTTTCCTCTGCCACTTGTAACCTTGCTACAAAAGGGCCACGTGTCGCCTCCATTCCCGCCGGTGTTGGGAACAAAGTCAACAACACCGTGAGACTTGGTTAGGAGGTTTATGGAAAGGTTTAGGTGTAATCAAATATTTGGGATCATCCATTTGATGATTATAAAAATAACATAAATAAGATGTAAAGTTTCCAAAAATTGGCGAAGAGCTATGAATGTGGCGTCCCCAATTTGAGTAAAAGAATACAAAATCTTTGTATACTTACATTCTTTTTTTCAAGCCCCGCGTTCGAGTTATATGCTTATATACTAATTACATTAGTGGTTTTAGGGATGAGGAATGCTATATTGATAAGAATTGTGCCCGCATTTGCGTGTAGGAGGGAAAACTCAATTTGGAAGAACCATCTTTATTCAGTACGCCTGACCGAGATTCGAACCTTGATTTCCCCATCTTCGGCAGTCTAGTCTACTGCGGGAGTAGCGCCTTAGACAATGCGGCCATCGAAGTGGGTTCTGATTGTTCACCTGTTTGGCAAGAATGAAATAAGCCGCGGCCAAAATCTTTCTCGAGAACATTTTTGCAGCAGATGGCCGACTGGAAATAGAGGCAATTTTGTTGTTTTTGTGTAGATGCTTTGTAACATGTTGCATAAATTGCAAGGAGAGGCGTTTTCTGACATGCAACAGGAGGCAACATGTCACATGGAACATGTTGCCTCTTGTTGCCTTGGTGTAAAACCGCCTTTAGACTTGTATCAAATATAAATTACTAGATTGGCCTGAAATACTACTACAATTTCCGTTATTTATACTGTAGAAAAACAGTTGATTGATAATAATGTGTGAAAATAAGATCCTTAAATTGTCAAGAATAATTTCTAAAATCGACTCTTTGAACGTTGATAAAAACAAACTACATGGTAATTTAGGCATTGCAAGCTAAATGCGCACGGATTTGACCAAATTATAATACTGCCATGTTCGACGCTTAGTAAAACGTATTCGTGTATAATTTTCAACATATATTTTTCTAATTGAGAATATTATGTAAGGAACGAGCTTGTGAGAATATTAGATCACTACATATAATAATTGAGAAAGAGATAATTACAGTAATCCTATTAAAAACAAAATAGGCCTCATTAAATATTAGATTAGAATTTGTAATATAATGATTAGATGAACATTTAGTTAATATGTAATATGTTAAAATTATTGCACATAAGCTATGTGAAATTACAGTTCTGAGTAAAAATAAGAAAGTAAATTGCTAAGTTAAATTTAAGCCTATTTAGGATCATTCAGTTTCTAATCAAAAAACAGTAGTCCTAAAATACAATTAAACATCAGAATGTATTAAATATAAGATAGATAGATATTTTTTGATAAAATGAAATTAGGTTAATAAGTGCTCATCATAAACCGTTCCTTAGCTATGTTCGTTAATTCCTCTCCTTAATTAACGAATTAACGAACATAGCTAAGGAACGGTTTATGATGAGCACTTATTAACCTAATTTCATTTTATCAAAAAATATCTATCTATCTTATATTTAATACATTCTGATGTTTAATTGTATTTTAGGACTACTGTTTTTTGATTAGAAACTGAATGATCCTAAATAGGCTTAAATTTAACTTATCAATTTACTTTCTTATTTTTACTCAGAACTGTAATTTCACATAGCTTATGTGCAATAATTTTAACATATTACATATTAACTAAATGTTCATCTAATCATTATATTACAAATTCTAATCTAATATTTAATAAGGCCTATTTTGTTTTTAATAGGATTACTGTAATTATCTCTTTCTCAATTATTATATGTAGTGATCTAATATTCTCACAAGCTCGTTCCTTACATAATATTCTCAATCAATTTCTCCTTACTAAAGTTAATATGAATATAAATACAAATATATTTTTCTAGTTGGCAAGATTATTCTGAATTTATAATTTCTCGCAGAAATTACACGATAATTTTGATTGGTGGAAAAAGGTACAGCCGGTGAGGTTAGGCAAGAAACAATAGAAAACGAGGAGGAGAGGAAGGGGGTCTACTCATAGTCCACGCATGCGCACGGTTCAGTTTTATCACTGCGCAATCGCATGAATTTCTTGTCTTGCCTCATAAGCTGGTAGTTTGTAGTATATATTCTTTATTTTTCTATTAAAATATATGTATGATTATTTGATTCTACTATATCAATATAATTTTAAAATGAAAGAAAGAGAAACTAGTCCAGCAGTCTAATACTCATTAATATGTAATTATGCAGCAGAGCTATAGTCTCATTACAATTGCAGTTGAAGTTATATAAATATATAATTTTGGTGACCAACTTGATTTTTAACTTGATAGGTTGTAAAATGTTGTGTACTATCTATTTTTTGGTCAGTATTAAAAATAATATAAGCTAACATATGTTTTATGCTCAGTAGCTTTACTTTCTTAAAGACAGCAGGCCTCACCATTTAATGGCAACACATTGATTTTAACTACATATAGCTATACCTTACATGCCTCTAAAATATAGTGCCCCAAAGCTTAGACCAAGGCCATTGATGGTAAAACCCTTTTTGACATAATATTACTACCTTAAGCTTAAATTCAAATAATTTAAAAAAATGTATATTCTTTTTTCTAATACTTTATTTCTCATACATAACGATTATAAGAGAGAAAACCACAAATATATAAATTTCCTCCTTAAATATTTATAATTTAATTCCCAAACACAGGGTTGACAAAGTTTGGTAGCTAAAATAATTTATAAAATAAAATTTTGTACTGACACACATCAAACTTATCATAAAGAAACTAAGGGATTGTGTATTAAGATGAACACTTAAATAAATACGGAGCTCTTAAGTGAAAAAAAACACTGAGCCCTGGTCTCTTAACCTTTTTTTTCATTTCTTTTATCTCTGAGTACATAATTGCAAATGATGAGGTTATTGGACATTTAAAATAACTGTTGGTAAAACTATAGCTCAACCCTAACCTCGAAAACAACCTAATTAAAAATAATTTAAATGGAATGATTATTAAAATTATCAACTTAACACAAAATAATTTATAAAACTAATATATCTTTTAACAACATAATGCTTTTGCATTCATCCAATGCCACAAAACACTATTTTAAATAGTTAATATAATAGAGTAACCTTTTGGACATTCTTCCATTTTCTCTGGCTGATCCTAACTCTCAGAGACAGTGATATTTTCACAAGTCTATAACAAAGATATATTAATAAAAACTCTGAATACAACTATTAAATTATTCCAGAAAGAGGAAGAGTGGCAGCATCCTCATCCTATGGATGAAACTGCTTGTCAATCCTCAGAGGAACATATTCACATAGTGGCCCGACATAAGAAGGTATGTATGAGTCAACATCTACAACTTACGGATGAAATTGCTTGTCAATCCCCAGAGGAACATATTCACATAGTGGCCAGACATAAGAAGGTATGTATAAGTCAACATCTACAACTTACGGATGAAACTGCTTGTCAATCCTCATAGGAACATATTCACATAGTGGCCAGACATAAGAAGGTATGTATAAGTCAACATCTACAACTTACGGATGAAACTGCTTGTCAATCCTCATAGGAACATATTCACATAGTGGCCAGACATAAGAAGGTATGTATAAGTCAACATCATACAACTTACGGATGAAACTGCTTGTCAATCCCCAGAGGAACATATTCACATAGTGGCCAGACATAAGAAGGTATGTATAAGTCAACATCTACAACTTACGGATGAAACTGCTTGTCAATCCTCAGAGGAACATATTCACGTAATAGCTCTTTACCACTTAGCAAGGAAGAGCCACGAGAAAGGTAACACGATAACGTTTCCAACACCGTAGTCACAAGTCACAGTTAAAAGCGGAAGATTTAACCACTGATATATCCAAATTAAGGAACACTGTAAACACAGTCTTTAAAATAAGGGAAGAAGAGTGGGATTTGTAAGAGGTTTATAAACACCTTGTTCAAGCACATGGTCGATGCAAATAGAAATGGCCGAGATGTTACATCCACACGTACCATCCGTGATGAAAGAAAACAAGATACTGGGAATAAAAATAGGACAAATTAAGGCATTGCGAAGTACGATCGTGATGCAAGAATGAGGAAGGTGGCGGAAGAAAAGGCGTTGGATATTGTATGCCTACAGGAGCTCTACATCACCAGAAACGGAACTATCCCGCATATGGTGAAAGACGCCAGAATTATATCAAAGGGAAGGCACCAATGAGTGTCGTTATAGTGCTAAACAGGCACATAACAGTAAAAAGGATTAATCAAATTTTCAATGAGAAGGTCATATGTGTGGAAATTAGAACTGGGATCGGTGGATGTTTACTAGTTAACATGTATTTTCAGTTCCAAGAGGAAATATAAACTAATATAGAGCAACTAGAAGAGATAGATGAGGCATTCCCTAATATACCAGTTGTATACAAGATGGATGCAAATGCCAGGTCTCCACTCTGGCATAGCAATGACATAAGAAGGAAAAATGGTAGAATCAGAGAGTATAGTGCGTTACAAAGAGGGAAACTAGAGGATACAAAAATAGCAAGGCATCTGGAGTTGGTAAGCCAGCCAGTAAATCCTGCAACGTATGTAGGAAGGGCAGGAGCCAGCTCTAACATTGATGCCACCTTGTATAATGTAGATGCAAGAGAACTAATAGGGAACTGGAAAGTGCATGATTGTGAGACATCCAGCGATCATAATCTGATAACTTTTGAACTGGTTAAAGAAGTAGACAGGGAAAATGTAGGCACACGACTCCTCTAAAACCTGAAAAAGGCAGATTGAATAAAGTTAAGAAGAGAGCGGGTACTGCCGCAACCTATGTCATAGGGAGACACCATACACCTAAAAGCGAAGGAACTCACGTGGGCCTTGCAGGTAGCTATGAGGAAAGCAATACCAGTTATGAAGGAGGTCACGAGATGTGTAGAAAATCGACCATGGAATGAGCAGCTACAAAAGCTACGTGGACATGCAAGGAGAGCAAGACGAGAATACCAAAGATACCTAGAATCATCAAGAAGACTCCTACTATTGAATATATAGTGGCATAGGAAGGAAGAATTTGAAAATACAATGAAGATTGTTATAAATGATTGCTGGGAAAGATTTGTTCAGTAAGAATTGAGGAAGACTGCATGGGTTGCACCCTTTCAGATTGCAGTAGGGGAAATTAGACCACCAGCTGTCATTTCAACACTCAAGAAACCAGAAGGAGGAATGACTATCTACTGGGAGGAATTGGCTAGGCTACCAATGGATGTGTTACTAGCTTAACCCGGTGTAGGGGGTGAATATTGTTGAACAATAGGTAGTGTTTTCTGTTGTTTTTATGTTGGGCTTATAAGCCATTAACTAAACAAATACATTTTTACACATGTCAATCTAGAAAAGGAGACGATGAGGCCCTAATATTTTACTCCGGGTACGAGAGTTATATTAAATTGGGCGAGGTTATTAATACATATGTAACATAAACACTCAGGTAAGTTACTCCCCCCCCCCGATACCTGATACAACGTTTGCTTTCCTAAGTTAATTAGAACTAAACCTATCTTTCTGTATTGATCTGTAGTCTCTCCTAGATGAAAGCCATCCAAATATTATCTGTGTTTTCCCCGTTCCAGGGCTGCCTGAAGGAACTAGAGCAGTGGATCAAGCAAGAAAGTCTGGTCCTCGTGGCCACAGGAACCGGGATTGCGGCCTACCAGGTCAGTCTGTGATGTTCAAGTACATGTCATTTACCCTGAAAGGTAGCAAACCCATCTTGGCGGGTTACACTAAGGAGCAGCTTATAAGGAAGGATCATGCTGTAACTGGTCAGAGTAAGGCTTCTCAGGGTCAACGGAGTGTATTTTAAACATCTGCAACGCTTCTTATTACTCTCCCAGTCAACCCTTTTAATGTTGAGCAAAAAGATGAGGATGATGATTAGTGCCAGCACTGGCTACAATAACATAGTCTTGATTGTTCGGATTAGTTGAAGGAGCTGAACATATTACATTCTAGATACATGGACAACCCAATATATTAATACATTAAATATTTCATACATATGTTTTGGAGGCTAAAATTGATAACATTTGACTATTTTATTGTTGCTATTTTATAGTTAGTTTATCGATCATATCCGTCAAACATGACAGCTGCGTTTGACCTGATGTGTGAATACATGAAAGTAGATCTAGTTCTAGCTGTCATATAAGGCCTTTCCTCTTTAAAATTGAACTATAGTAATTAGAAAGGAGAAAGGAAATATGGGTGCTGTGGCTGGAAATAATAACTTTCCAGACTGTAAAACTTTGAGAAGCTAATGCACTTTGGTGGCCATCCTGTTCTTTTTAACTGGTTGTATTTGTTTGTTGCTCCTCAGATTCTTGGGATGGTGTTCTCCATCTGTTTGTGTCGTGACGTCACCACTGACATATAGCTGATTGATTTCGCAGAGTATATATTCTAATGACACTCCCGCAGCCTTTGTTCAGATCAGACAATCAACGAGTCTAGAGGTTTCCTGATCCGGACAATACAACTCAGCTCGGTAGCAAGACACGCAGCTAGCCTTCTCCTTCCTAGGAATAAGACGCTATTCGTGTACAAAGAACTTGGAGTTAACTAGAATCGAGGTCCCAGACGTGACTAGCCCCTAGCTTTTGTACAATGCATAAACAAACAAGTTGGATAAATAAATATAACTAGTCTTTGTAAGTTTTCTTTATATTAAGGGTTTAACAGTGTGCCGGTACAAAAGTGGTCATATTAGTCGCCAATTTCTCATCAAGATTGACCGTATGAATATAACGACCTTAAAACTAACTAGGAAAAACACTTACATAAAGTTGCACAGTTGGGGAGGAGAGATTGGTTAAAGAGAGGATGAGGGAGAAGATTAAGTGATTGAAGGAATGGAATAGGTGGGTAAAATATGAAAACTTTAATTTATCCCACACCTATGGAGCTATGGCTTAGCCTTGGCTCTCATCAATAGCTATCTCAGATTTCCTCAAGGTATTGAGGCGATCAAGGCCCT